>JAJKFY010000012.1:0-88856 GCA_021066465.1 Trichoderma asperelloides
AATAAATAAATAAATAAATAAATAAATAAATAAATAAATAAATAAATAAATAAATAAATAAATAAATAAATAAATAAGTGATAACACCATTGACGGTTAGCAGAGAAGAAAACGTGGATGATCATGGATCTATTACATGGTTTCTGCGTCTGAAAGCATGAGAGGCGGACTCGCAGATGATTGGACTCTGTGCCTCACTGAGAGGCGACCAGTCGGCTATTGAGGCATGGAATTAGTTATCGTCAACTTTTGCAAAAGATTGTGGGAGATGTGGGAGATGTGGGAGAATATAAGAAAGATGAAGCGTTTAATTTCCTTGTATTAAATGGCGGCAATCACGAGTTGATTCAGAATCGAGGTCGGAAGGTGCTATAGGCATAGTACCTACTCACATGGAGTACATGAGAAGGCAGGAAGCACTAAAGTATAGCGCCCAAGGTACCTAGAATTAGGCACTAATCTATATAAGTTTCAGTTGGCTGAGTACCTACTACTCTAACGCTACATATATTTAATTCTGAAGAGGAGCATATTTGTTTACTGTTTTTAGGTTGATTTATTTCCAATTCCAGGCATTTGCTTCCTTTAGGCGACCCTGGTGATATCAAGGCGAGAATACGGAGGGTACATGTAACCTTGGCAGCAGCAGCTGACAAGTGGGCAGCTACAAAATGCGACTCTGGTGGGATAAGCTCACAGCTGACCTGGCCGCTGCCTAGCCACATCCGGCCTCTATCCGGCCTCTCACGCCTCTCACTCTTGGGCAGCTCAGCGCGACTCGCAGCATCAACAACCATCCGCGCAGGACAAAGAAGCGCAGCCTCGTTGCATCATGAAGCCCATTGTTGCCGTGCCCGCGGTTGCGGCCCTTGTGTACAGGGCGTGGAGCAAGAAGTCTCTGACCCCAGCGGGCATCGCTGCCGCCACGGCCACGGCCATTGCGCACGCCTATCATCCGTGGAATCTGCCATTTGTCCTCCTCGTTGTCTTCTTCTTGGCGGGCACGCGAGTCACACACGTGAGTGGAAGAAGATGGCCATCTGGCCGTGCAGCCGAAGAAGAGAGGAAACAAAGGCTGACGACGAAATCAGGTCAAGGAAAATGTTAAAGCTACGCTCACGCTGAGTGCAAAGGGAGCCTCCGGCGGCGAAGGCCCTCGCACGCATGTTCAAGGTATGTTGGCGGCTGCCGCTTACGGTTGAAGCTCTAGCCGTCTATACAAAGGCTAACCACATCGTCCAGTCTTTGCCAATTCGCTCGTGGCATCTGTTTTGTCTGTTCTCCATGCCAACCAGCTCTACGCTCGAGCTGCTGCCCTCAAAAGCCCAGGTGGCCCGGAACCCAGCGGATCAATGTGCTTCTCGTGGGGAGGTGACCTCTTTGTCATCGGCATCATCGCCAACTATGCTGCGGTTGCGGCTGACACGTTCAGTTCGGAGCTGGGTATTCTATCCAAGAGTGAACCCCGCCTTATCACATCCCTTACGCTGCGAAAGGTGCCCCGTGGCACAAACGGCGGTGTGACGTTATTGGGTTTGGGAGCTGGGCTGTTGGGATCTATCATCATCGTCACGGCCTCTATGCTATTCCTACCAATGTGCAACGAAGAATCTGCTGCCTGGCCTCGTGGAGGTGGTATTCCTTGGACGGCGGAAAATAGACGGCTACTTATGGGCTTTTTGGCCCTGTGGGGCGTTCTCGGCAGTGTCTTGGACAGTTATCTTGGTGCCATATTCCAGCGCTCAGTCAAAGACGTGCGTACTGGAAAGATTGTCGAAGGTGATGGCGGCACTCGCGTCTTGGTATCTGGCGAGGCCGATAGCTCCGATAAGCGAGCTGATATCAAAGCCTCATTACTGCACGGTGAGGGTAGCAAAGCTACAGAGAAGACTGGTTCAGCAGCTGTCGATGAGTCTGATGAGTTTGTCGATAAATTTGATCCCAAGAACAAGCACAGGAAGTCTAGCTTCGGAGATGAGAAGCCTTCTCGCATAGTTGAAAATGGCTGGGATCTACTTGACAACAACGACGTCAATTTTCTCATGGCTGTCACCATGAGCGTTAGTGCGATGGCGGTGGCAAGTTGGTACTGGGGAGTTCCTTGGCAAAGTATGCTAACTCCTTGAGGTGGAGGCATTAGAGATGTTGCTGATAGAAACTGGTCACATATTTACCATTTCGTTCTACCTGAGATTAGGGGTGTGCAGGCATCAACAAAGAGTTGGAATTGGGACAAGATTGTCTTCAGGGGTTTAACGCTCATACAGGGGACGTAATATCTTTTATAAATCCGGTGATGAAACGAGTTTACATTGAAAAATGGGTGATGGAAAGGAAATAGAACTCTACACAATAAGCTGTTGATACTCTGAAAGAACCTGGAGACAGGAAATATGCTACTGATGACTCACTAATTTTAAAATATACCAGTAGGTGGCCAACAGGTGAATGATGAATTATAGAGGCCAGAATCAGGAAACGAAGTGTAATAATATGCAACGTTCGTCGTATTGGTCTGTATTTTGTAGTGACAATATTACAATCCAACCCCTACTCCAGGCAGAGAACATGAAATATTTAAAAGACGGGGAGCTAGTTATGCAGGTTTCACATACATTTCTAGAATGCACACAGGTTTTGCTGCTTTTGATCGTGTACTGGAGGTGCAAGCATAGCCATTGGCTATGATGCCAACGAAGCCATGCTGTCTCGTTGACCTGCGGAATGTACTGCTATCAGACTTTGCCTATATTCGAGCAACATCACGTCTTGCTGTCAAAAGAAGAAATGAAGCCTAAAAGATAGGTAAGCATAACGTTTGGTAGCTCCCACGTTCATATATTAGCTTCAAATACCGCCACGATATTCTTGTTCTCATCTTGTATAAAAATTGTCATTCAACTTTGAAGATAGCCCCCCCAAAGCAGTCGCTTCTCCTTTCTATCAACTCACTTACTTATACCGTCTCGACAACTCTCAGAGAGCGACAGTGTGTATCGATGTCACCTGTATAATCACTCGCTTACATGGTCGAAATCACTTGCGCCGAACTGCTTCAATGCCACCCGCCGCCCGCACCCCGTCGAACCCCAATCTGCCAGCTGCCCTTACACCCACCCGCCGAGCCACACATGCATGACCTTCAATCCGTTTGCACCTTGAGGATGAATTTAAAGAGAGAAGGAAAAAAAAAATTTTCTGCCACTTTTTTTTTTCTCTTCCGCCCCCCGTTTCTTCCATCTCAACCCTTCTTTCTAATACAGCCTCTTGTCATTGTCTTTTTTAATTTTGGACGCCTCCATTGAAATAGACTCTTTCTTTTTGGTCAAACAGAAAAAAAGAAAATTACAAAAAGCTCATATTACTTATTTCAGTTCTTGGGTTAAGGGGAAACAAAAAAAAAAAGAAGAAGAAGAAGAAGAACATAATGTCTCATCCTCTCTCAATCTCAATGGAAGATGCTCAATTTGCTCGCGATATCGCTTCGGGAGTCTGCATCATCGACATCCCGCCCGCTCAGGCCCCTATCCCAGGAGGTCTCGAGTCACCGGCCACTTCTTTCGCTGCTAGCGAAGAGACCAAAGTTCTTGAGGGGCCCATTGTTGACGCCGGTGACAGCAGCGGCAGCATTCCAGATGGTGGCTTGCGAGCTTGGCTTGTCGTCGTCGGCGGGTTCTTGGACTTTGCTATTGCTTTTGGTAAGTTTGCTTTTGGTCTTTTTTACTTTTTCTTTTGTGCTATAAATGCTTGTATCGGTTAATTATATTCTGCAATGTCAGAAATGGCATAGCCAGGGAACGAAATACAGAAGTTGAAACTAACGGTGTTGAATAGGACTTGTAAACTCTTTTGGCACTTTTCAGGCTCGCTACGAAACTCGATGGACTTGGCTTTCTACATCTACTATCACTTGGATTGGCAGCGTTCAGGTATGTAACAAAAAAGAAAAACAAAACAAAAACAAGCCTAGACATGCTATTGTTAGCCTGGTTATATACTAATTCGTCTTCTTTTCCCTGCAAAGCTCTTCATTCTCTTCCTCGGTGGCGCCGTCGTTGGCCCCATCTACGACAAATACGGTTCTCGAGCTCTCATGTTTTCCGGCACCGCAGTATGCCTCCTCTCTTTCATTTGCTCTAGCTTTGCTACTCACTATTATCAATATCTCTTGTCCCAAGGCATCCTTCTCGGCATTGGCAATGCGTTGCTGTAAGTCTGCCTTTCCTAACAATGCCATCAAAGGAATCAAATAAACTAAAAAAATCTCTCTTCATCCCTCTCCATATAGCTTCTATCCTGCCACCGGAGCCATCTCAGAATGGTTCAACCACAAGCGCGGCCTCGCCCTTGGCATCGCCCTCTCAGGCTCTTCCGTCGGCGGCATCTTCTGGCCCCTCATCATCAACAAGCTCTTCACCGTCCTAGACGCCTCCTGGGTCCACCGAGTCATTGCTCTCATCTCTATCCCCATCCTCCTAATCGCCTGCTTCCTCGTCAAGGAGCGAAACGACACCGAGGCCTGCCAGATCGAGTCCTCCGAGAGGAGCATTCGCGGCGCCGTTTTCGAGTGGCGCTTCTTCTCGCTCTGCCTATCCCTCTTCTTCATCTACGGCGGCATGCTCATTCCCTTCTACTTCATTCCTCTGTTTGCCATTCAGCACGGCGTGGGGTCCACCATGGCCAACAGTCTCCTCGCGATTGGATACGCGGGTTCCTTCGTCGGCCGTGTGGGGAGCGGCTGGATCGCGGACCGCCTCGGCCGGTAAGTCCCCACTTTGCTCCCGGGACGGGACAAGCAACTTACTTTGGATAATCACTAACATGAAAAACCCACCAGGTTTAATGTATTATTTGTAATGGGCGTCTTGACCGCCGCCATCACCTTCTGCTGGGTCGCCATGACGACTCTTAGCTCGATGATCGCCTTCACCCTTCTATTCGGGCTCTTCTCCGGAGGTCTCATCCCTCTAGGATCCGCCTGCGTAGCGCAAACCACTCCAGATATGGGTCACATCGGCCTACGTATTGGCTTCATGATGGCTTTTGCTTCCTTCAGTGCCTTATCCGGCGGACCTGCAAGCGGTGCTATAAAGGACGCAACCACCAGCTGGTTCTCCGTCCAATCCTTCTCCGCAGCACTTACTCTCTCGGGAGCAATGATGATCTTTGGATTACGCCTTTGGTTGCAGCCTCTTCGTAAAGGGAGCGTGTTCTGATTTAATGATCAGCTGGAATACATGCTTAGTTGTCAAACTTATGCGAATCTGCCCTGGCCATAGTCGACTCTGACTTTGGGTATATGACATGACTACATAGTAGAAGCGTTAGATGCATGGATTCGGCGCCCTCGTCTTCTTTATAAGAATATACTGAACGGAAAATGGCGATAGGGCCAAGGAATAGGGTTTAATATATAAGACGAGAAAGATAATGAAAAGGACAAAGGGTTCTAAATTAAATAGATAGCAATTATTACCAGTCAGTAATTAGATCAACTTTTGACGGCCTTCCCCATTAACATGGATATCTATATAATGCTTCGAGGTTGACATTGCGCCGCCATGGCAAGAAACAGGCCTCTCATGTGGAATCGCTTTAGTCTGAAACGAGCGCCAAGTCCTCTCCCGCCTAATCTGGTATATCGCTACTGTTTTATCCAAGGTCGAGTGGAAATACAAAAAATATAAAATGATTTCAAGCTGACATAGTTACTATACAGTCTCTGAAAAGTGGAATATGAAAGCCTAACCCGTCTCATCTCGCCAAACTCAGACACCATCAAACATACAGTAGTATAACGAAGGCTTTAAAAAAAAATGAAATCAAGTCCAGAAGGTAGTGATGATTTCAATTCTAACAATCCGCTCCGTATTCCAAATTCGAGAATAGAAGATAGAATAGAAGTGATGTTGAGAAACAAAGAAAAAGAGGGAAAGCTCCTCCATAGCAGCAGCTTAGTCCTCAGATAGTGCATGTCGGAGCTAATAAAGAAGAAAAGAAAGAAAGAGGAGCAATAGCAGGCTAAGCTGTCCCATTTATGGAGGTTAACATACCTCGACTACTTCTTTCGACCCTTTGATCCTCTTGGGATGGGTGAGTAGTCTTGTATAAAATGTGCGTCCTCCAAGCATTCGGTAACAACCGGATTGATAAAGACGTGATGCTGCAGCCCAGCCTTGAAAACGACCCTCATGAGGTTTGTTCTGAAATAGAGAGACCAAGTATCGATCTTGGCAACATGGTTACCAAGCCTCAACTTGCACCGGTAACCATACTCTGCTTGTCCATCATCGGTACGCTGCGCGACGGGTACATGTTCGCCCTTTTCGGGAACGTATATAGCAGTGGAGTAGAAAGGGCCAACACCTCTCTCGAGAGAGGTTACCACGCTAAGCAGGTTTTCTCGTAAGCTCCGGCGGTGCTTCCTCGATACTGATTTGGCACTCAGTTTAGCTAGTTCGCTCAGACGACCGGCTAATCTCTGCGGATCATACTGGAGCTGGAACGGCTCCCCGGTCTCTTCAATGTGGTTCCGTGATGCTTCAAAGACGAGGGCAATGCAGCCGCCAGCATTAGACAAGATGTCAACGTCGTCGCTATCCAGCTGATCCACAAACGCATCCATGGCCGCGTCAGCATAATCAGAAAAGTCAGCCACATGGCTAGCAACAAAACACCAGCCTTGAAGAGCGGCTGCGACAATCTCGACATTGTCATGAGCCTCGATTGACTCTCCATCTGTTCGTACAATCTCAACCAAAAATTCCATCACCTCTAGTGCAGCCTCTTCTAGACCGCCGCCATATAATACTGTAATACAGAGCGCGTAGATTGCATAGATGCGGCAGTCATCGTCGTCGTCGTCCATCATTACTTGCTTGAGTATCCTCTGCGCTCCATCGAAGACCTCTAAAGATCCAACTGTTCCGACTGTGAGAGCAAAGGCATGTAAACTCAAAAGGCGTTCCTTTGCTGTGGCAGCACGATTTGAATCGTGAAGGAAAAGGTCTGCCAGCTCACTTGCGGCATCGTCTAGCCAAAGATGAGTTTCGGCGGTATAATGGTTGCGAACTGCCTTGATGAAGGCGTTGAGGAAATATTCTCGCATCTCGCTATTATTACGTTTTCGATCTCGGAGGCCGTCAATAAGAGCCCTTGTATCGAAAACTGGAGCATGTGGCTCGTCGCCATTTTCGTCGACAGACTCGCCCGAGTAGACACTTGAAGCCATGTCGTCTAATTCAAAATCGCCGTCTTCGTCGCTGACATCGGATGTGACGCGGCTATGCGCCGCGGAATGGGTAGGTGACGTTAATAGCGACGGAAGGGGAGAACTTCGCGGCGTTGCGCTTCCTGACGCACGGCCGGATTTAATAGCCTTCTTGGAGACGGTCTTTCCATTGCCCTTGAGGGCCTTGACTCGAGCGTGGTTCATCATCTTGAGAACTTGCTGGCTGGAGAACAGCGGGTACAGCTAGTGTTGTATGAAAGAAGATAAAGAGAGAGAGAGAGTTTACTGGATTGTTGGGAGATTGGCTGTGGATTTTTCGAGTTGGACAATAGCAGGATCGATGCCGCTGCACCAGAATCCTCAAGTCGATGGGAATGGAGTAGGGAGAAGTATGGAATCCAACGTCCCACTATTCCACTTCGATTCCACTTCGGCAGCCCTCGGTGGCCAGTCTTTTGCTCTCCCCTTCGATTCGATCAGATGAGGTGAAAGCACAGGCGACGTCACGTCAGTTTTCGCTTGCTTCTGTAGGATCGTAGGTTGCTTGCGAGTGCTTCGGATGCTAGCTTGGTGAGGGTATCGAAGAGTAGACCGTCCATGGGAATCCTGGGCAAGGGTCGAGATGCAGAGCAAATTGGAGATGAAACAGCGAGAGCAAAGGCGTAAATAGGACGACGTGAAACGATGCTCAGGAGACGAGAACAGGCAAGGCAAGGCGAAGAGGGAGGGAGAAACAAGGAAGATTAAAAGCAGAGCTGAGTGGCTCGGTGGCGTCAGGTTTGTGCGTGCGCCTGCCCGGCATGACCGCCCTGCGAGAGCTCCATGTCGCCGCTACCTGGAACGTGGCCGCGAGATGCTGCGCGCTAGGCTGTTCGGGGCATGTAGCTGGTACATGCTTAGGGCAATGACCAAATGCCCTCGATCGGCAGACATGTGAGAGCTGCAAGAGCTGGACAAAGTGGGACGAGCAGATAGGTCTGACTGGTAATCTTGGCGCTGTGTATTATGAATTATCGGTAATGTGTATAATTGCATTGGAGCAGTTTATCTCCGGGCATGCGCCTTAATACGCAGCAGACTTCTAGGCACTCGCACTCCAAAGCGCTGCACTGTAGCCTGTCAACCTTGTCTCAGCAGGTACAAACAGCCACGGCGAACTGGCTTTCCGGGAAGAGTCGGAAGATTGGCTGCTCGATATGCTCTGCTTTAACTCTGCTCTAACTCTGCTCTAACTATGCTCTAACTATGCTCTCTAGGCGTTCTTCGGGCTCGCTCCGGGCTCGGTGTCCGGCATTGCAGGCGACGGCCAGCCTCGATGGTGGCGGGAGACACAGTGACGACAAATTGATGATATGGAGGGTCCTCTGTGCCTCTCTGCAAGTTCCACCAACATCTCGAGCTACTCCGCAAAAGACGCAACATCCCTGTTGGTCATGCGTCATATGCTGTAGCCACTTTACGCGCCAGAACGGGTTTCCATAAAGCCGGTTTATCAGGTCAAGTGCTAGTAATTCTAAGATACGAACTAGTATTGCTATCTGGCTTTGTTGCTCGGCTGCTTGTTTTTATCCGCCAGATCACTTGCTTCGGTGAGTCCTCCAAGAAGGGTGATTCTTCATCTGCTTTGGCTTACACCACACACCTCCACAGCCTATTCTACATGCTGCATCGCTGATTCGTGCCGTTGAAGCTGCGAGTTGACACGGAGCTGCATGCCAAGGTACATGCACTAGTCGTGGTGCATGGCTGGTGGGGCCTGTCTCTCGCGACTTTGGGCATCGGGTCAGCAGAGCGCTGGTGTTGCATCTTGAACGCTTCATCAATGGATGAGTACATGAGCGAGGGATTTTCCACTATCGCAGAAGAGCTGCAGAGCCTACGGAGATGGCGGCGGCAGGTTTGCTCCGTACAAGTCCATGTGCTCTGCATGCTAAGTCGCAGCGCTAGCCTGTGGAAAAGGAACCTTCGCCAATCTAGCCATGCGGCTGCTTGTTTGACTTCAGCTCAACAGAAATTTGCTGGGACATGGCATGTTGAGATGAACAGCTCACTCCACATGTCGAAAGGACAGCAAAACAGCGCTGTATGGCCTGAAAAGTTCATCCTCTCGCTGCGGGCAGATTGCAGGCCACGATTGCAAGCAGAACCTGGCAAAGAGGTCAGATGCTGCCCACGCAATCAATATATAGGTGTATATATAGGTGGTGGACCCCAGCCGTGCTGGAGTAGTACCGAATATCGACGGGAATGCCATTACAATAGAGTCATGCTTGTATTGACAGAGCCTAGCGCCAAGGCAGAGCAGAGCATCTGCAGCAGGGCTGGCCGCATCCATCGAGCCAACACAGGGGGGCTACTGTATGTATCTGTACCCATTTGTCCAGCTCTTGTACGCTGTTGGTGCTGGGGCGCAACGCTACTCGTCCACCTGGCAAGCCGCGCAGACGCTGGCTGGCTCCCGCCGACGGCTTCAGCAAATCTGATTTCGAGCCCATCATGCAGCGCTTCAAGAACCGCATCTGTGCCGTCTGTGATGCGCTCGTGTTCCTCCTGTAGTGGTGCCCTCTGCTCTGCGCTTCGGTGACGGCGGCTACATGGCAAATACCTACAGCAGTGCTCGTGAAAATGCAACTGTACGACGGCAGTGACATACTCGTGCTCCACCCAAGCTCCGATAAGCCGCCCACCGCGGGGCTTATCGCTGCCCGCTTCTGCCTGGGGCTGCCTAGACTGCCTGCCGCTGGACCACTCAGGCGCTGAAACACCACTGCTGCCAGGCGCTATGCATCTGCTCCCGTCCCCTGCCATGGGCTCTGGTAGCGGCCGCGGCGGACCTGGTGTCAACGTCAAGGTACCTTACATGTCTGCTGCGTCGACCAGTCTGGTACTCCCCACGTCTCCCTTCTGAAGCTGCAGAGCGTGAGACAGATGAGGAGGCAACCTCCCCCTTGAATTGCCTTCGACTCGGCGCCCAAACAGCCCCCAAGCCCGCTGCAGATACGACGTGTCGAGGTACGCAGAGCTGGCCGGCCTGTACCTGCTGGATACTTTGCAACTGCCTTCAGCCCTTTGGCACCACTATTCGCTGCACCTAGCATTAAACTCCCGTAGCGAGGTGAAGGTGACTCGAGCCCCACCTCATCCTTCACTTCCGAAAGCCTCGACTCTTCTCCCCTCCTGTGCAGATAACTTCACACAGCCACCCACGTCCTATTTGCTTTCTTCTCTTCTCTTCTTCTTTGTGTCTTCGCCTTCGTCTCTTCCGCTGGTTGGAATCTTAAGTGCTTGCTTCTTCTTCTTCTTCTTTCTTCTTCCGTCTGGTTGGACGTGCCTATCCGCCAAAGAAAGCGGAAGCAGACAGGAAATCGCCCTTTGTACGGGTATCGACAGCTTGGGCCACCTCAGGAAGCCAATATCTCGGTTGATCAAAAAACGTAACTGCGCCGAATCTACTCTTCGATTCTGACCGAACTCGCCCACATCAGCATACATCACACGAGCCCACGCCGGCCCAGACATCGATCATCATGGCGCCATCAGTCTATCGTGACGAAGGTACGTCACGCCATCCCATGAATGCGCCGCAGCGCTCCAGCATTTCCATGACTAACTTTGATGCAGCTCTGGTATCCCTCACGGTTGTTAACCCAACTCCTGGCTTTGCGTTTCCAACACGCAGCCTGTTGCTCAGAAAGTCAAATACTACAGTCCCCCTTGGACGGATGAGTAGAAAGAATGGAGTGTTCGCTGCCCGACAAGATAATGGCTGGATCGACTCCGCCGTCATGTCCAGAGATCATGCTAAGCTTATATTCGATCCGCAGTCCCAGGTAGGCTACTCTCTCTTGCTCTTCCCCTGCCGCGATTACGTTCTCAGCTAATTCATATGCAGAGGGTCTTCATCAAGGATATCGGCTCTCTCCACGGCACGTTTTACAACGATACCCGCTTGAAGAAGCACCAAGCTCAAGCAGTAAAGAACGGAGATCTCATTCAGTTCGGTATCCCCATAGATAGGGGATCCGAAACCAACCCACCCTGCATTATGCGAGCTAGAGTTGAGTTTGGCACAGCCAGGTACGTAACCAACGTATAATCGTACATCCCCTCCCTTCAACAACCTCTCCTAATAAGTAATTAGCTCCCTTCAGGGCCCGACCGTTTTCCGAGTCCCAGATGATAGTGATGATGAGGTTAGCGCCGAAGAAGATAATGCTATTCGGAGCTCCTCCCAAATACTGCGAGATCATGGTATACGCCCAGACCCCAACTTCTTGGGCTCGGACAACACCGTCATTACTATTGAATCCGATCACGAGATGGATTCATCGGAACCTGAGCATGAAGACCACACCGAATCTACCAGGTCCGCCCACGATCCAATGATGGAAAAATTCACTCCACCAGGAGCGGTGCATACCTCAGACGAAGACGCACTCTTCTATGGAGACGATTACGAAGAGGACTACATGTCGGACGACAACGATGGTAAGCCTCTCACTATTCCACCCTATTAAATTCCAAAGAGTGCAGCACAGCTAACGAAACGCTTTCCAAGACCACTCGACTGACTCTCCGGATCAAACCCTACGCCGCAGTTTCTTAGGCGACGACTACACCACAACTCACGTCGAGGCCACTGTACTTCATGAGGCCGAAATTGTGGATAGATTCGAAAACGACTGTCTTCCACCCATCCTCTCAGCAACAGACGCAGCTGCGGCCCCGAACGATCCTACGATAGGCGTACATCTACCCTCATTCAACGATACTTTCCGGTCACAGGAAATTTCTATGGGTCGCCAAAATTCAATCACCGATACCAACAATGATGCGACTTCAAACGAGGTTCCAGCAAGCATTCACCTTCCGGCAGCTCCTGAGCTAGTTGAGCCTAAATTTTGGCCAGAGGACGTTGCTCTTAACCGAGCAACCGAGTCCAGCCTTCTGTTAGACTCGGGTGTCGAGTTTCTTAATTCTCCTCTCAAAGAGCATCCCGAGCTAGAGAATGCCACCCCTCCTCTGGATCTCGACGAGACTTCCGCTTATCAGTTTGAAGTCACGAAAAACGCAATTACCCAGCAGCAACAAGCTTTGTTTAATGCTCCACAGACGGGCGCTGGCCAGCCCGTAGATCAGCAAGAGAAGTCCTCTCATGGCAAGCGCAAAGCCGTAGAGATATCAGAATTGACCGCCGAGGAAATTCCATTTGCTGAGCGAGATCCAGCGCAAGGATCATTTTCACTCAGGCCTAGGACTCATGATGACTCTCCGATGGACATTGACGACCATCACTCTAGACCTAGCGAGCCACAAACAAAGCGGCTGCGCAAAGCTGCGGAAATCTTTGGATATGCAGCAATCGGAGGAGTTGCTGTTATGTCTGCGTTGATTGCTACTGCTCCAGCTCTATAAATATTTCGGACTCCCTTTCAAAGATTTGTCTCAGGATTTCTTTTGTGTACAGCTGTTGACTCCCCTGTTGGTTTATGTCGATTTATTCTTCTTTTCCTCTTTTCTTGTTCTATTCTTTCACTGTCTTAAACGATCATTTTCTTTTTTCTTTTTATTATTTGAAGAGATTCCGCTGTCCGGACTTGGCTTCCCAGTCTTTTTACTGTTGGCGTCTCGGTATTTGACAAATTCGCTAGCCACTTGGAATTACCTGCTATCAGCTAGTTATCGGCGCCGGATACAGACTCTCAGCTCTGGCAATCGGTCCCTATTGAGGCAGCTTTCCCCATTGTGACGGCTTTTTGACGGTTTATTTTCAGGTGCTTTTCTTGTTCTTATCTATGAACTCTATGGTTACGAATTTCTTTATCTGTTATCTCGTTAGGGGGTCTCTGTTTATTTCCTATATAATAATAGGGCTATAAAGAGAAAATAAATCTTTACCAGGAAGGGAAGCCAATAAATTGAAAGCAATTGTCTAAAATACCCACCACTCGATTTTGGTGCCTTGCTACTGTGACACTCTTTGTGATCGATACATGTAACCTGCCTTCACCGACCTTTCATCAACTCCATCTACCCGTATTACTATCTTTGCTAGGGCTCCGTGGGTTACAAGCTACCGTATTAACATTGTTGTCAATTGTGCCACTGACCACAGAGGAAAGGAAGTACTCTAAACCCCCGAATGCTTCACAAACTCAACGCCTCATAGCCAATCACGTTTTCGCTACGGGATATTTTCGTCAGCGCGTAATACCAGTGGTACGTCTAGGCGGGCTTTCGGACGTTACAGTCTTGAATCACCAGTCTATCTCTCCCATCTCTCGTCTATTTACTAAGAATACTTGACTATCTACTATTTGGTACGCCTTGTGCTATTTGAGAGTAGCATGTCTCTTGGATCTGGCTTGCTGGAAGGGGAGGATCTCTCTTTGGGTAGTTTGCAACGAGTGAAGACGAGGATCTCGCTCTCTCTCTTTTTTCCCCCCATGTTTTTCCTCCTTCTAATTGGTCTTAATTGTGTGTTAATGTAGAAGTAGCAGGTTATACACGTGCAGTATCTGCAATAGAGACAATAGCAGTCAGATCTTTTGCTCTCACAAGTGCTAGGCATCTCTAGCGAGTAGTAGGCAAGCCATGGTTAAGAAGCTTTTTTTTCCAATTCTCAGAACCACCAAGGATTCATCAATAAAAACACTGACCAGTGCTAAAAGGCTCTCGGGCAACTTCCAGCAAATCGAGTGGCTCATTTCAGCTGGTTTCCCATCGCATACATTTATATGTACTTGTAACACATTTTCTGACGACGCTTACCCGCAGATTGTTTATTTTTCGGCTGTCAAACGGGACGGGAATTTGAGTCACCGCTTGTCTAGGATGGCAAAGGCAAATTAAGACGAGAGAAAAGGGTGTATTCTCGGATAGCCTTGTGTTACAGTGGTCAAGGGAGGCCGGTGGTTGCCTTATTTTGAGCTTCAACTGCTTTCGTAAAACAACTTGCTCCCCTATGCTGCCTTGCAGAGAAGATAAGTGTATGTAGAATCGAGCTACATCTCCCTTCTCTCTACTGCCCTTTCCCCTCAGTACACATAAACTTATTAGCGAAGCAAGTACCCGCTGGGCGGAGAACGAGATCCGAGAATGGCGTCTTTTCACGCCATATGATGGGAGTACAGGTTAAATGAGAAAAGACCGGTGAAGAGCGAGCAACTGTGCTGCCACAAGGCGACAACGGAAAGTCAGGAAACTCATTTGGCAAAGAACGGCAACGGGCCCCCACGTGGCAGGCCGGTAAAAGGGTTTCGGGATGGCTATCTGCATCGGCCGATTCCTAATGCAGGTTTCCTTGAGTCGATCATTGAAAGCGTTATTACCGTTCGGCAGCGGGATTAGCATGACATTCAAAGTGCTCTACATAAATGTAAGCGGATCAGGAAACGCGGCTGGATGAGGGATTCGTTCCCCCCCAAAACGCCAGCTGAATGCTACTGGCTGGGCTGGCTCTAGAGAAGCGGGAGGGTACACAAAACGGATTTCGATTCGTGGCTCGTGTTGTTTGGTCCAAATTTGTATGGGAGGGAGCCAAGAGGGTTGCCGATGCAGGCCTGGTGACTGCCATCGAAAGTCGCGCCCTGGATAGTTAAAGTGCTCTCTCGGCGGAGAGCATCCAACCAGGGAAGCCTGTATATTGTTTGTGTTCCGAAACACCAGCCACTGCGTCGGATCCATCACTATCAAGACAGCCAGGTACGGATACCGCGCCCAATGATTAGCTGTTCGAGTGGATGATAAGAGGGCAATAGCCGCCTCTTCCGTTCTGCGATATAAAAAGGAAGGATGCCATGGCTGCCAAAATTGGACAAATCGTCATCTTGCAGACGCCCGTTTTGCGGCTGAAACTCCAGCACCTCCAACAATGATACAGTCAAGCCCAGCTAGCGAAGTGGTATGGTTCGATAAAACAGTCCTTGGAGGCTTGACCGGTCCGGCTACGGGCAAATAAGAGGGCTGGGTTCCGATCACCATGACGGGTGGCTGCATCATCTCAGCGCCATTATCTTCACACAAAAGAGAACGGACCGGTTGAGAGAGGACAACGTATGGATCCATCGCCGCAATTGAACTCTCAAGTCGGTCCCATTGTATGGTTAAACCGTGGCTATAAGGCCGTTTATTCGGCGAGGGCGATGGATAGGAAGAGCGAGGTGGGCATCCAACGAGGCGGTAAACCTTGTTCGACGCTGCCGAGAACTCCGTTCGTGACGGTGGTGCATATTGGCTCATAGCTGGATGCCGGCTGATATCAGCTCAAGCAGATGATTCTGGATAGAATCCATGTCCAGCTGGGCGGGTCGGTATCACGTTGCTCTGGTCTAGTTGCCTCAACTATATGTCGAGGCAACCACACAAGCTGAAATAAAGACCGCGGTGAGATTTCTTGTAGCGGATGAGTTGGCCTCCTCTATGGCCGACGATGATCAAGGCGGTCACAGGATTCTTGGTCATTCGGATAGCCATAGTAAAGGCAGGTAGGATGGGTTTTTGCTTGGCTCCTTAACTCTCTTGCGGCGTGGATATTAGTATTTAAGCAGACTCCACGCCGCACATCCATCCAGAAAGAACAAAGTCGTAAAGACATTTGCAATAGCTAGCCTCCAAGAGCAGCCATCTCTCAGCTTCCCAAGTCTTCATCTCCGAATACTCCATTGGCTTAGTAGCCATGTCTTCTGAATTCGCCGTTGGGATGAAACCAGACCTAGTGCCCATCACTTGCGACATGTGCAGCATTAGACAGTAGGTCTTGATCACCACCATATGCCTTAATAGATGTGATAGCTGAGCCAGGATATAAAGACCCAGCTGCGAGTATTGCGGGGGATCACTTGTCAGATTTGTTCCGTCCAACTATCAAGACCTTTCACCATCTCCGACTTCATCTTTTGCCTGCCAGAACGGCAGGTCATCAACAGGACAAAATGATCGGCCAAGTTCGGGTTCAGGTCACAAGCCTGCAGGCGTCTGTTCAAAACGCAGATAGGCCGCGTTGGATAGGGCTTTTGGATGCCAACGCGTCGACGTGAATACTTTCAGATTTTTTTTTTCTTTTATATCTTTCTCTTCTTTCTTAAAAATGTGAGGCTAAATAGCCTTGTACTGTGGTTACATGGAGGGGAAAGGTGGAGTTCAATCCTATACATGATGTAGAAGGTTCTCACTTGAGATGCTTGGAGGATGTTTCAAGGTTGAGCACTTCACAAAGGGCGGCTGGCTGTTAACTGGTGGAAACTTCTAGGCGTGGCGTATTTGTGTGATAATGGAAAAGGTTGTATAACGAGATTCGGTCAACATATATGAGTCAATATATCTTTAAGTCGTTTTCCCAGCCCAGCGGAACGTAGGTTGAACTGGTGAATGTTAGTAATAGAGAATGACAAGCGCATATGGAACCCAGGAGAGGGGTAGCCAACGACAATAGAGTATAGTTTCGTCTTCGACCAAGGCTCGTTCATATAGAATGCTGTTCTTAATTTCTTGTCCCACACAAGTGTCATGGGGCGACGGACACATCATCCGAACAGGTAGAAGAGCATCCGACAGCTGAGCAGCCATCAGAAATGGAGGGCCGCGTCCAGGATTCAGTTCCATAGCCACTCGGCCTGCTGTATGCCAGACTCGGTCCCGAGCCAAAGGCCGTCATATGAGCGAACCTAGATGAGAAATGAGGCCCAACAATCGGATAGTGCATTTGTGAACTGAGAGCATATATCATCCTGGAGCCGACGGCCAAACGCATCTGCACCTTGTCACGTGTTTTCACCTGGAAGATTTGGGAAAGGAGCACAAGCTGCAAAAGCGCATCCTATGGCATTGAACTTTTAGCATGGCTGATGATCGTGTATGTCCTCAGCCAAGTTCTTTTGCGTTTATTGTTGATGTTGGGAGCTGGTCATATCTCGGCGGTGGTAAATGGTTGCTGCTCTGGCGGTATAAGGCAGCTGCCGCCCGGGCTCTCTTCGGAATAATGATCGTCCACAGCCTCGCCAACCCGACCTTGAGCACCTGAGCTCTGCTTCACAGCTACACAATATCTCATCTGGCGACCAAGTGCGCGTATCGTTCTTAATTTCGGCCGCCATGTCTGTAATTCTGTGTACAGGTTAGTGCCGGGTTTCCTCTCGACCACCGGTTGTCGCGAACTTGAGAGCTAATAATGTGCGACAGCGGGTTACGACCACACGATCAGGTTCGCAAACCTACGGCAGAGCAACTTCCTTTGCGCACAAAGCTAACTCGACGCAATGCAGGTTTTGGGAAGCTTTATCGGGAATCTGCTCGCGCACGATCCAACACCCAGACTCTCAGGTAAACCGCCTATGTATCTCTCCCGACAAGAGGTTCCTCGCCGCCGCCGGCCACCATACCGTCAAGCTTTACGACATCAAATCTACGAATCCTAATCCGCTTCTTACATTTGAGGGCCATACGGGGAACATTACTGGAGTAGCGTTTCACTGCGAGGGAAAATGGATGGTAACGAGCTCCGAAGACGGCACGGTCAAGATTTGGGAAACGCGGACGGGGTCAATACAGAGAAGCTATAACCATGGCCACCCTGCCAATGACGTTGTCATTCACCCAAATCAAGGCGAGATTATAAGCTGCGATAGGTCGGGCAGCGTGAGGATATGGGACCTAGCCGAGAATACTTGCGCGCACGAGCTCATTCCCGAAGAAGACGTGTCGGTATCGAGCGTGACGGTTGCCAGTGACGGATCCTTGTTGTGCGCCGCGAATACAGCAGTACGTCAAGCGCAGGAGCTGCGATGTCAAGTTGTTTCCTCCCCCTCAAACCAGCTAACATTATGCCAGGGCAATGTATTCATATGGCATCTTCGCCAAAACTACGAACAGACAGAGCTGCTCCCAGTGACACATTTTAATGCTCACAAAGAGTACATCACCCGAATTCTGCTTTCTCCAGACGTGAAGAAGCTGGCAACATGCAGCGCCGACCACACAGCCAAGATCTGGGAGATTAAAGACGTCAAACCACGGATAGATGGCAAGACGGACGAACCGAGGCCGCTGCCCCTCGAGGCTACACTGACTGGGCACCAGCGGTGGGTTTGGGACTGCGCATTCAGCGCAGACTCGGCGTATCTAGTGACGGCATGCTCCGACCACTATGCCCGCCTATGGGAGCTACACAGTCAACAGATTATACGCCAATACAACGGCCATCACAGAGGAGCTGTCTGCGTAGCACTTAATGACTACTCGGAGACGCGCTAATATCTTGCTCAGAAGGCAAATAATACGGATGTGGTTTAAGCAAG
Organism: Trichoderma asperelloides; assembly: GCA_021066465.1. NCBI lineage: Eukaryota > Fungi > Ascomycota > Sordariomycetes > Hypocreales > Hypocreaceae > Trichoderma > Trichoderma asperelloides. The sequence goes on from JAJKFY010000012.1 coordinate 18,526, forward strand.
GAGGTTATCTAGGAATATGACTGCGTGGCGTTTGGGCAATTTTTCTGTATTACTTTTTTTTTCCCCCTATTATTTGTTTCTTTTGCCCTTGTATCGGCAGCGATCTTTTGAGGGGCGCAAACATACCATACACTCTGCCTCCGCTCTTTTTTTTTCTCACTCAAAAGATAATTAGGCAATAGCTTCTATAGAGATCCAGTGTGATAGCTGTGTTTCATATGATGGGCTTGGAGTGCACAGGGAAGATCTATTGTCAGTAAGCTTGTCTAGTATTTGATGGATATACGAGGTAGTATGTATGTCCAGCCAGGCATGGATGCGAAACGGATCAGCACTTTGGATTTGAATGAGTAACTTTTTTCTGCCAAGACTTTGCGCCGTATGATGATAGCTAAAGAACTCGTTTCGATAGAAGACTTGTGATAGATGATACTATCACGAGGACATCTCGCGTCTTATAACCTTTCACGGCCCAATCAGCTCCTATCACAACCAAGGTAACGGTAGTATATGCGGCGGAATATAGAAACAAAGTCTCGGCCGCGGGACAAACAAGCCGCAACCTAAATCTCGGCTCCGAGCAGGGCCAGGGTGAAGCTTCAAAAAAGCTCGTATATTAGGCACCCTCCAATATCTCCGTCTCTGCGCATCGCCAAAAGCCGACTGGTCATGCCCACGTGGAGAGAGCCCATGGCAGCGGGAAGAAAGAGGCCATCCATCTGTCCGCATACGCAGATCCCTACTTGATTTTCAACGTTGATGATACCCAGGCGTCCCAGGGGACAATGATTCCCTTGTCGATTCTCACATGGCCAGTGACAAATTATCCATGGTGATCCCAGCCAGGTGAAAACGGTCCGAGGGGGTCAGTCCCAGTTTCTCCCCAATGGGCTTTTTTTGTTTCTTCCCCTGTCTTGGAGCGCTCTTGGCTAGTTTCCCCCTCCCGGCTCGTCGGGACAAAACGACTGGCTGGCCGACGGCATTGGCAAGATTGATTGATTGAAAGCGGCGCGCTGGTCTCTTCCAGCTGGACAAGGATCTTGACGGGTACGCTAACTTTTGGCTGGGGTGGGGGAGGGACCCTGGGCGTTTTTTTTTTTTTGTTTTTGGTTTGTTTGCTTGACAGCCCTGCCGTGAGAGACAGGGCTTTTTTTAATTCGCGAGGGAGGGGGCGTGTGCTGATGACTTTTTATTTTCCTTATATGGATGGGAAGGTGAGACTATTGAAATCGTAGATGAGCTGTTTTTTTTTTTTTGTGAGTTATGATGTGATGGGCTGTGACGTGGGTCGTAGCAAGGACGAGCACGAGGACATAGTAGCGAAAAAGAAAGAAAGAGAAAGAAGAAAAAAAATCCACAGCCTTTGCGGTGAACTGCTCATCAGCATGTGTAGGTATACGATGATGCGTGTAAGTGGTGGTCTTGGCGCTATTGGCTGCCTCTTTATCGGCTCAGGCGCCGCTGCGGGCCGAAAGAGGAAGACAAAGAACCAAAAAAAAAAAAAAAACGGGAATAGAGGAGAAGACAAAAAAAAGTGGAATATTGGCTGTTGGATGCTAGGAACTGCTACATACTAGTAATGTAGCCACTAATAGGTTCGTTCTTGGTGCAGCAAAACGTACCTTGCTTTAGTGTCTGCAGCCAACAATATCCAGCAGCACCACTAATGATGCCTCTTTAAGCTACATGAGGCACTACCCATAACGCAGAAGCGGGTATGCTTTTTCTTGGACCCAGCATTTGGAAACACTAGAATGATGCCATGAAACCCTCCAGCACACGTTACAGAAACTGAAAAATCGCCCGCGTAAAAAAGTGCCGAATGCCCCATCTCTCCAATCCGAAGCCGAATGCCCCATCCCCAGAACATATGAATATCTCATAGACTAGTTGTCTCTTTTTGTTCGCCACCAGCTAACTAAAAAAATACACGTCCCATATTCCCATTACGACAACGCTCCCAATCACCTTCTCCGACCTTGCATGCCATGCACGCGCGCGCGCGCGCAAGTCTCTCCCTCACTCGTTCTCAGTCAATTCTCATTTCAATACATTAAATCACGCCCCAACTACTACTTCTACTAAACTATTAAAATACTGCTACTACTACTACTACTATAAACTTGTCCAGCCTTGGCCCGCAAGCCACACCACTGACCTTGGGGCGGGCTGTGCTGCCGCCGTGCCGTCCCATTGCCCGAAGCGAAGCGAAGCCCAGCGCCCGCGTGGCTCGTTTTTAGCGGCTGTGACGACACTTTTTGCTTGCTTGCTCGCTTGCTTGGTCTATAATGTAGCCAGCAACACAAAATCGAGCCCGTCGTCACAGATGGCGCTAGCAAACTAACCTACGTAGCAGTTGAGATATAGTGCAAAACCGGTAGTCTAGCTTCTAAAAATTGCCCACGGCGCAGCAAGCCCGGCCAATCGCCAGTCGCCAATCCAGTCATTCAGATCTTTGAACCATCCCCCTGTTCTTTTTTTTTTTCCCAACCGGAAGTAGACTAAGCCAATAATAAGCCACGAGGCCAGTAAAATGCTAGGTACCTACCTAGGTTATTAGACAGAGTTGGGAAAGCAGAGCGAAAACCCCCCCCCCCTTCTAACCACCATCGTCACCACACAAACTTACAGCCTTGCTCTCTTCTCGCCTTTCAGCCCTGCCCACGTCACACACACACTCTCTCTCTCTCTATTACACCTCGACGACAATGCCATCAGACAACGCAGCACAGGAAGACCAGCAGCGCCCCCCCGCCATCAACTACATCCTCAGCTTCATCCTCGTCGGCCTCGCCTGGGGCCTCACCACTCCCTTCATCCGCCGCGCCGCCCGCGCCCACAAGCCGCCCTCCCACGCCATCCTCGCCCGCCCGGCCGTCCAGGCGAGTTGGCTCCGGCGCACCCTCTACGGCGCCTTCTTCGCCGTCGTCGATCTGCTGCGCAACCCGCGCTACGCCGTGCCGCTGGTGCTCAACCTCACCGGCAGTGTCTGGTTCTTCCTTCTCATTGGCAAGGCCGGTACGTTGACCATCCTCTCTCCTGTCTCTTGTCTCTTGTTTCATCCACACTGCCATAAAAAAAAACTCCACTCTTCAATCTAAAAAAGAAAGAAAAATCCCGCCTGGCCTATTTTGCAGTAGCATCATCGTCTTTTTTTTTCCTTTTTGTTTTTGCCCCTGCAGGCCTCCCATGTCTTAGATCCCCCCTCCTCTTCCCCTCCCATCCACACCAGAACCGCCCTACTGGGCTAGCCAGCAAAGCAGAGCAGGCAGCCTCGTTACTTCTCCATTTCCATTTCAAAAACACCAAACATAAAACAAATTATTGAGATCTGACCCCCATTTTTTCTTTTAATTAACGCGTTTTGTATTTTTGCCACCCACTAGAGTTGAGCCTTACGGTCCCGATTGTAAATGCCATGGCCTTTCTCTTTACCGTTTTGGGCGAGTGGTTCGTTGAGGGGAAAGTGATCAGTAGAGGTATGTCTTGTTCCGCCCAATGACGGCTATCAGCGGAAATCCGTATTGATTATCAACAACTAATAATGGGGAAAAAAAAGAAACTGGCATTGGAATGGTTCTGTCGTTGGCCGGAATCGCCTTGTGTGTTCAAAGCAAGAGTTGAGGGTTTTCATCCCTTGGAGCGTTGCATAATGGTAGCATTTTAGAAAGAGAACTCGTTGGCTTGAATAAAGTTGTATTCATGTAAAAAGACAATTGAATGATTTGAACAAAAAATCTAGAGTCTGCTCCAGGCAGCTCAAGAAAAAGAATAGAAAGAGAAGAAAAAAATGTCTATGGCCCATATAGTATCCTCCAATTGTGCCCTTGAAATGCTTGCTTTTCATCACTCAGTCTGTAGCAGCACGCTATACCTGCCAATAATGTCATCAAAGACGCCCAAGAAAAGCAAGTAAAAAATAACCCAGAAAAAAAAGGTATCCTCTGTCCTTGTGCTTTGCTGCTGCCTGCCATCCTTGCCCATACGCCCAAATCATACATCCAAGAGAGAAAGAAAAAAAAAAATATCCAAACAAAGAGAAAAGGCCCTGTCATAATCGCTGCATGAAGCTCGCTCCAGAAACAGATGATAGATATTGGTACCCAGGAATAGTGTTGGTCCCCCGAGAGTTGAATACCATAGGAAAAGTTGCTGTTGTTGGTCCTGGCGGCGATAGTGTCGTAAATACGTAGCTTCTGATTCGTCGTCGCCTTTGGTTCTGTTATTGATACGAAGCACATCATCTTCGTCGAGACTGAAGCCAGCGCTGGATTCTGTGCAGGCTGGGATCTTCCATCGTCCAGCGGCCCTGTGATTGGTCCGCCGTCAACAGCTCCGAGTACACATATTCGTCACTAATTGCAGCAAGTTCCTAAGCACACACACAGCGAGTTAGTACGATAGTTCCAAAACTCCGCTACTTTGTCTGTGCATATGTCCGTAAGAAAGGATTTTCCCGACATGCACCGGGTGGGGACCGAGGCTGTGTGGTCAACCTCCCACTCGGTAGCTGGAGTCAGAAAAAATAGAGACCGGTCCAGCTGGACAAGGAACAAAAAAAAAAGTCTGGGTGTAAGCTTACCACTCGAAGTTGGTTATCAATAGCCTGCAGCTGGGCATGGTTCCCCGGATGCGGCCTTTGGCCCTGCAATATTTGATCTCGGTATTCGATCCATCGCTGTGCCGCTGCCTGTCTCAAGAGGATTTTCTGCCCCTCGTGTCGGCGCGCATACGCATCAAGCAAAATCCTTTGGAGAGAGAAAACACAAAGAAAGTTAGTCATCTTCAACTTGAGTGCACAACGTGAATAATGGAATATCGATGTTCGATCACATGTTGAGAGGGACATACTGTTGCAGTTCGGCTCTGGTCTGCTCCTCCTCTCCACCCTGCGCTGCTGGCACCCTCGTATCAGCAGCAACGTCCAGGATATACTGTCCGTCGATTGTGCATTGACGCAGGGCAGCCCATCCCTCGGTGTAGTAGTCCTCCTCGTTCTCTGGCTCGACAGGCCCGGCCGAGATGTAGTATTGAAGTGCTCGAAAGTCGGCGAGGACCTCAGCAACTCGGGCGGTTCGGCACTCGTTCACTTTTCGTAGCGTATCTTCATCAGTCATTGTTCACACCAAGAAATGAAAAGGGATAGTTAAAGGCTGGTGAAAGGTCATCTTTTACGCATAGAGGTTCTCGGTGAGTTGCGTGTAGTAGGATGAACGGGTGGGTTCCTACCACGCGTCGAGTGCATATGCAGATGCAGAGTCTCAAGGGCTAAGGGGGAAAACGGCGTAGCTTGCTTGTCGTAGTTTTACTTTGGCTTGGGGAAAGGCAGGAATAGCGGGACAATAAGAAGGAAAACTATTTGCCGGAGCTGAGGCTAGTGACCTACATCCGTCCATGGCTTCCTAGGGAAAGCTGCCGAATCAGAGTTTTGGGGGCCAGGCGCAAAAAGGGGGGCCAAAGACGCCTAGCGAGTTTCCGTAGATGGAAATAGTTGAAGAGATCGATATAACCGCCGTGAACAAAGACAATGGCCGATGCCGATGATAGCCCTTCTGCAACGGTGACGCGCAGTGACGCTGCTTCTGGAGGACAAAAAAAAAACGTGGCGGCAAAGGGAATTCTAGTCGATGCTGCTGCTGAGACCAACAGATGATGCAGATAGAACACACACAAGCAAGTTCGCTTCGTCGGCTTCTTCGTGGGGACGGGAGGCGTTCGTAGTTTGGCAAGTGAAGCTGAAAAAAAGCTGGCTATTGAGTGGCGAGGACCAAAAGAGGTTTGCGGGCTTGCTCGGCTTGCCTTCAACTTGGTCCCGGAGCGAGATGCTCCATCCTTTTGTATAATTTCTCCATGATCGACCCCGTCCAGTATTCGCGGGAGGATCCAGCAAGTCTCAAAGGGCTCGCTGGCCATCTCCGCCTTGCAAAGCTACGGTGGACTTGGGTGCTCTGGTTGAAATCTGAGGGTCCAAGAGGGTGACCAGGCTGAACCATCAGCTATCACGAAGCCGTGGTGCAAACACCAACGAGAGCTCTGCCCGTGTCCTCCACCCCCGGTGGCTCTTTGCAAGCTCAGACCTGAAGAATCCCGGACGAGCTGGCAATCGGGCAGCAGCCGTCCAACCGGAGTCGTTGTCAGCCCTATCCTAGCCCCTTGATGGCGTCTAGGCCAGCCAGCCAGCGCCCCGAGGCTGGGCGTGCCGGCCTGGTCACCACCGCACCCGTGGCCAGGCTAGGGGATGCGGGCACGCGGCGACTGTGACTGTCGATCTCAGCAGCACGCCGGCTAGGCAGAGCCAGACGAGGCTCACGAGTCGAGAGCCAGAGGAAAGCCTTGCCGGCGAGACCCTACGTCCCCATTCCGTGGGTCGACCCATTGGCAGCGCAGGTACGGCGCCATACGAGTGGCCCATGCATGCATGCAGATGGAGCCCGTCTGGCGAAACAAAGACTGGAGTCGAGTCCCGGACGCGCCGTTTGGCCCCAGCACTAGCCCAAAGGCCCGGCGTTCGTGATACCCAAGCGACAGAGCCCACAAACAGCCGCGAGCCCTGGCACGGATGGAGGAGGCGTGAGACACGCAGCCAGAGACAGAGATCCATGGATGCCATCGCGGTGCAGTCGCTAGCCAGAAGCGCCGCTGCACGTCTCGCCTGAACACCCCTGTTGGCGGGGACCGCCATCGGACCTATGGCGTGCATCTCTCGACGCCTCAGCTCCGGCCCAGCGACGCTACCACGCGCAGCCTTGCCGAACGAAGCCAGAGCGACGGGCCCTGCAGCAGCTGCGTGCGCCAGGGACGGCTGACGCAGCCAATGGCAGCGCTGCATAGCCTGCCAGGGGGGGAGGGTGGCATCTCGGTTTGGGAGTCGATGCTGGATGGCAGTTGCGAGATGCGTCTTGTCTGGTCTGGTCTTGCCTTGTCTTGTCTCTCTCCGCAGGCAATGCGAAGAAAGTGACAGACGGCCGCTGCGCCCGGTCACGTTCTTCCCTCTCCCTCTCGTCACATTATTGATGTGAACCGCTTCTGAAGTGGCTTTTGTTTTTGATTATCGGATTTTTAATTTATTTTGCAGCAATATATGACCACTTAATTCTTATTTTAGCCTTAAACTATTTATGTTGCCGGCTGTGTTGTCGATGCATGTACTTGTGCTCATGCCAAAAACGGTCGGACCTTTTTCTTTTCCCTCTTCACCTGAATAATTCCTACATGCAGCCAGCCCGTCTGCGCCAAACACAAAAAAGGAACGTCAGATTCAGAACAGCATTTAGTGCGCAGCAGTACCTACCTACGTGGCAGGACAAAAACGTCAAAGTAAAAACAAAACATAATTAAACAAAACATAATTCTGTCGCCACGGGATGCGACACGCATGTCATCCAGAGACACGTCACACACGAACATGGTTTGGTGCCTCGCATCCACCTTCAACTGCAGGTCCCGGGGCGCTGCGCCTTACTGGCCCCATCGCCTGCTGAAAGGTTGTGAAACCCATCCCGCCCCGGTGATCCACGACAAGGGGTAGTCCCGTTCGTCTCATATCACTTTGCAAACTGCCTTTTTGTCTTGTGTTCCCACTGATTCCCGACACGACAAGCATCAAGCAGAATGAAAAACCCAGACCCAAGGGAACGTATCAAGCTCTGAGCTCTGATTGGGGCTTATAGGCCCGGAACGGGAAATTGAGGCTGCTGCCTAGTACTCGAAACATAACTCATCAAGGACCGTGCAGATGCAGATTCATCCCTTTTCATTATGAAGCTTGCTGTTCTGTAACAATGATTTGACTGCCTCATGCTCGTAAGCATGCCGGTGTCGATGCCATCGCAGCTGAACATATGGGAAGCCCGATGAATCACCTTGATGCCCTGCTTACTGCTTCGGAATGAAGATATCTCTGTACGCGTGTCATGATGGAGCATTTCAGCTCTACTGGAGAGGCCTCGGCCACGACAATGACATGATTTGTCCATGAGAGGATATTGCTCAGGAACCAATCATTTGGCGTAGACTTGGTGAGGCTCTTCCTGAAGAGAAAACAGTGGAAGAAGGAATAATTAATAATGACTACGATACCCTCAACCTCAGCACAACAGGCCCAAGTCAAGAGGATGCAACCAAGTCAGCATTCGCAGCAGCGTCGGATGCCGAGCCGTGGAGATTTAGGAATCTTGCCCACTAACTGTCGCCAATCTTACGAATCTTTATTCCGCCTTCGTCTTTAGCTCGGATCACAGTTTGCGCAGCGTCACCGAGCCCAGACCAAGCGGCATAATGCCGACGGACCTTGCGACTATACCGGTATCAGAAAACTCTCGCCTTACTCTCCTCCCTCTATCCGGCCCGGTGACTCTTTGCTTCACAGCCCTATGATGCCAGCGAACTGCTTTGTTTAGCATCACTCTTCTTTGTCCACTCCTCGCCGCCTTCTACCTACCCCATACTACATCAGGACCAACAGCACGCCCTCGTGGAAGCGCCACCGTGATGGAAAAGCCCAGCTTCAGCCAATAACGCTCCATAACAGCGCTCATCACATGCCAAGGCGAGCACTTCATAAGGCAGCTGCCTTGTTTCCCTCCCCCACACAGCTCAGATCTTGCACAATGGCGAACCAATGCTGACTGCAGGAGAGAGAGAGAGAGAAAACGGTATTAGGCGGATACGCCCCCGAAAAAAAACAACTGTTGCCTTACACCCCCCCTGTGAGAAGTGGCAGGCGGTCTCAGTTATGGCGTTGGTCACCTTGGCCATTTTTCAAAGCCACACCTGCACACCTGCACACATACAAAAAAAAATAAGACACATATAAATGTCTATCCCACGCTATTACACCATATAAATTGCCAGGTTTTCCCAGCTCAGGCAGGTTCATAGGGAATGACATCAACGGTAAGAAAGAAAAATCCCGTCGCTATCCTCCCTCCAGGGCGCTTGAGCAGATCTGCGGGCCGCACAGCCGAAGCAAAGAACAAAGGGCGACGACAACGACGGCATTTCAAGGAAATCGACAACGTCAAGCCCATCGTAGCTTTGGAAATCACACCCATGTAGAATGCAGAAGATACTTAATACCTAGGTATCTACGAAACAACACTCTTCATTTTCAGACCGACATATGCGCAATGCATACATGTCCTTGCTTATTCATGACTTTGATAACTTGGTGCAGTTTGAGTTTAGCATTGCCATGGCTACTAACCTACTTGTTCCTTCTTAGGTAGGTAGTGAGAGCACTTGCGACACAAAAGCTAAATTTTATAAATAAACCTTTTATCCCCCTTGTTTCTTTTCTTCTCACACACATACACACATACACACACTCCTCCCTCCCTCTCTTTGAAGCAATGCATCCAAGGTTTTAGCAAAATTATAATATTGAATCCATTGATCTCCATTTTACTTCGACTACTGACGAAAGTGCCATATGACAATTTCCCAAATGCTTAATTGACCAAAATTTACTTTTCTTATGTTGTTTTTGGTCGATCGACGTTTATAATCCCATATACATACTAGTATTACCTGCCTGCGTATAGTGCCTAGGTACATAGGTAGGCATCCCAATCCAACCGCACAAGCAAATGCATTCCAGCTTCCAATAGTTCACTTCCACCAACTCTCTTGTAATAACGAGGTCAAATGAACTTGTGATCCGGGTTGGTACTATTAACCTTCAAGGTTGCTAATAGAGATGTGCATCCTCATCTATTGTTTTGTCAGTGTCTGGCCGCTCTATAATATATAATAGACTGGCGGGTAAATTACTAGATATATGTGTTTCAAAGTCAATGTATACTACCTACCATACGATGATTGTTATGTCTGCAGCAAGAAAAGGCAAAGCCGGGACATTCGTTCCGGCTTCTACGTCCGACAGACCATCCTAATGTCGTTAGCAGCGAAAGCACACCCAGTCTCGTCTCTACTGTGTTCATTACAATTTGCTCCATCCTAGCTGTAAAACGCAATTCCGAGAACAAAGCATAAACAATCAACGTTGTAACGGGTGGCCAAATCCGCAAAAGATTCATGCCTGAGATATACACGAAACAAAAGACACTGTTACTCATGGTTTGAGCCCAGAGGTATTATTGAAGAGCCTATTTAAAACAGTATAGCTTGATCATAAAAAAAAGGGGCTTGCATCTAACAATTAACCCCAGTGAAGTCAAAGAATTTTTCCATCCCCAATCCCCAAAAGATATGAGCAGTGTCAATGGTCAAGACATTACTCCTCCATAGGAGCATCCTCCTCGTACTCCTCGCCATCATCGGCTGAGGCATCCTGGTATTGCTGGTACTCGGAAACGAGATCGTTCATGTTGGACTCAGCCTCAGTGAACTCCATCTCGTCCATACCCTCACTAGTGTACCAATGCAAGAAAGCCTTGCGACGGAACATGGCAGAGAATTGCTCACCGACACGGCGGAAAATTTCCTGGATAGCAGTGGAGTTGCCGACAAAGGTGGAAGAAATCTTAAGGCCCTTAGGGGGGATGGAGCACAGGGCGGTTTGGATGTTGTTGGGAATCCACTCAACAAAGTAGGCCGAGTTCTTGTTCTGGACGGTGCGCATCTGGTCCTCGACCTCCTTCATGGCAACCTTGCCACGGAAGATGGTGGAGCAGGTCAGATAACGGCCATTGCGGAAATCGGACGCAGCCATCATGTTCTTGGGATCCAGCATCTGCTGGGTCAACTCGGGAACGGTAACGGCGCGGAAAGAGTGGGCGCCAGGGCTGGTCAGGGGCGCAAAGCCAACCATGAAGAAATGCAGACGAGGGAACGGCACCATGTTAACGGCAAGCTTACGAAGATCGGAGTTCAGCTGGCCAGGGAATCGGAGAGATGTAGAGACACCAGACATGACGGCAGAAACCAGGTGGTTCAGATCGCCGTATGACGGGTTGGACAGCTTAAGGGTCCTCATGCAGATATCGTACAGGGCTTCGTTGTCGATACAAAACGTCTTGTCGGAGTTTTCAACCAGCTGGTGCATAGACAGGGTGGCGTTGTAAGGCTCGACGACGGTGTCAGAGACCTTGGGAGAAGGAACGACAGAGAAGGTGGCCATCATACGATCGGGGAACTCCTCACGGATCTTAGAGATCAACAAGGTACCCATACCGGAACCGGTACCACCACCCAGGGAGTGCGTGATTTGGAAACCCTGAAGACACTCACAGTTCTCAGCCTCGCGACGAACGACATCGAGAACCTGGTCAACCAGCTCAGCACCCTCAGTATAGTGACCCTTTGCCCAGTTGTTACCAGCACCAGACTGGCCAAAGACAAAGTTGTCGGGGCGGAACAGCTGGCCAAAGGGGCCAGAGCGAACGGCATCCATGGTACCGGGCTCGAGATCGACGAGAACAGCACGGGGAACATATTTGTTGTTGGAAGCCTATGGCACACAAAGACGTTAGATTCCACAGTCTAGGCTGATTTTAAAGTCAAGTAGGGCGGTAGTGGTGTCTACACACCTCGTTGAAGTAGACGTTCAGACGATCGAGCTGCTGGTCGGAAGTACCACCATAAACACCGCTGGGGTCAAGGCCGTGCTCGCCAGAGATGGTCTGCCTATAGGTATGAATGAGTATATGATTCGTCAAAACGCGTGGAGCCGAGATTTTTTCGCTGTTTTTCGAAGGAAAACGTACCAAAAGGCAGAACCAACTTGGTTACCCTGCGGAAATTGTTAGCATCGCGATGTCGCGTTTTGTGCGGGGAGGCAAACGCCAAGGAGGGGCAAAAGAGCAAAGTACTTACACACTGACCGGTCTGGAGGTGAACCTGCACGTCGAGGAAAAATCATATGTCAGCCTGCATTCATATCACAAGAGAATGGTCATATCGATCGTCCATGCAGACTACCGAGTTTGGAGCGCTGCAGCAATTGAGGAGCAGTGGGCGCGTGAGGAAAGCTTCCACAGCTCTGATAGTGGGGGGGAGAGGCGTCAAAACAAACTCACAATCTCACGCATTTTTGCGGACTGACGGATGAAGCTAAAGAAAAGATTTGTATTAAAAGGAACTAGGAGAATCGAGTTTGCCGCAGCTTCGAATGCGAGGAAATGTAGGAGGCGAGCGATGTGGAAAGGAAAAAGAAAAAAAGAAGGGAGGGCGAGTTGGAAATAAAAAAAAACCGGCTGGATGAGGTGGACAGTCGGCGCGGCAGGCAGTCGCAAAATCAACAGAAAAAAAATAATAAATATTAGTACCGCTTCAGGGAAAGGCTGCGGCGGGATGATCCGGTCTAGCTCTCCAGTTGCAGAGGGCTGCGGCGCTAGTCCTAACTAGGAGCTGCCAAATTGTGCCGTCCCCAGCTCAACCGCAAGACAATTTCCAAGGGGAAATTCTGTGGCTAGCTGTCCTACCTGGTTTAGGGGCTGCTTTCTTGTGATTAGGGGTAATTTCTGCTCTGCGGTGCAAGTTCTGTCTTATTTCTGGTTCTGCTGCCATGCTGCGCCTCGTATTTCCTGCTTGTGAAGTATTTTTTTGCTCAGGCCCTGTGCGGCTCAGGCACTGCTTAGTCGCCCAACGATGCATACACTTGGCTGTTATGGAGCAAGGTGGTGTTTAATCTGCAGTACCTGGCAGGCACCTACTTTACCTGACTGTTTCTAGTCCAATTCTTAGTTGCCTGGCAGTTTTAGCACAGAAACTGGCATCATTTCTCCTCTATCCGACGAATTGATTGGCGCCTAAAGTCCTAGCCAAAGGCTGCATCTTTCGCAGCCCCCTGTTCGCCCATGGCATCCACCTGCGGGGCCCATGTCAAATCCAAAATAACGACCTCATCTTCCCTTTATAACATCCACCAGCCCCTGGAAGTAGAGGCTACAGCGAAATTGCCCACTTTTGATAGCCCTCCCTCAAAGAGTCTATATGGCCATGGCTTTCCGAGGTACGGAGTACAAGTACAGAGCACTTCCCCAGACGGCTTTATTGTTCAATTGTCAGCATGTGGGTTCAAGCGCCCGTCACATGAGCTTCTCCTTTACCGGCTGCCTGGATTTTCGCTATACCTGATTAGTGGGCTATGGGCTCTTCACCAGTGCTGCTGTATTTCGCGGCACAAGTACGAAAGGGCATTCCTTATCAGATATGAGTAAGATGCACCACCGGTCCGTTTTTTCTGCTGTATAGATTGACTGTTGCCTCAGCTATGCCTTCTGCCTCCCTAGGCAGCCTCTTGAACGAAGCCAAGGGCTACTTTAGATACTGACTTGAAGTGAAATAACAACACGAGTTGTCAGCATTTGAAAAGCATTGACTTTAATGTTACAGGTAAAATCTTAGTGGCATGGCTTCCAAGAGGACAGACTCAATGTTCCGAGCCACTTTGGCAGACAATGACGTCTCTAACGTTGCTTCATTAACCCATCTATATGTTTACTAGTCCTTCTCAGCAATGGCTTGTAATCTCTCCTCAATCTCGTCCTCAGTGAGCTTTCTGAAACTCGGGTCTGTGCCCTCTTTGCCGTCTGTTCGAGGGCCGCCAACAATGCCAATCTCAATCTCTCCCTTCTTGAAGTCCATGCTGAGAACCGTACTCAATGTTGTGATGGCCAGCTCGACAACTTCTTCCCATGATCCTTCAGCATGCTCCTTGTTCCGCAGCTTCTTTTCCAGATGGTTCATAGCCTCCTGCTGTTTGGGGCCTGCGGCAGTGCCCTTGTAGCCGATAAAGTATCCAGCCGGGTCACACTTGAAGAGTTGGGGTCCCCGCTCGTCGTCCAGGCTGATAATGGTGGTAGCAACACCGTAAGGTCGCATATAAGCCTAGTAGAAAGCATCAGTTATATGGATCCAAAAATTCCATTGCATAGAATAGGCCGTCCTTACACGCTGGGTATACACTTGGCTGATGTTGGCCAGTCTCTTGGCTAGGACATCAGCTGGCATCTCGTAGCCATATTTGTATCGGAATTCTGCAGCCTCTCCCTGGGCACGCTGGGAGAACGCTCTGGCGTCGGCAATAGAGCCTGTGATGACACATCCGACGGAGGGGGAGATTTGGAAGATGTGAGAGACAGATGAGGGGTCGATGAGCTTATCCTGCGCCCGAGAGATCAGTCAATGTCAGGCAGCATTCGGGCGATCCAAGTACCCACGGGAACTTTCTTCTGTGACAAAACAACGGCGCAGTCCTTGCCTCGCAGGCCTACAGACATGATGTTTGCGGCTGTGATTGCCTTGAAGGCATATTCTGTGTTGGAGATGTCAGCCAGGTCGGCTCGGGCTGAGTGACAAGACGCAGGCGGCGGAAATCGACTCAAGCATTCGAATCGGACTTCATATTCAGGACTCTGAACTTACCGACTTGGTACAGACGACCATTGTCGGCGAAGATGGTGATATGTCGGTCGTATGCGCTGGCTAAGAAGAGCGTTGCAAGTCAGTAAGCGGGAGGGATGATGTTGGCGGGGATAGCTATGATGTAGCCCAACGTACCAGACATGGTGACGGCAATGCTGGCCCTATCTAGGGCGATCTCGAGAAGATATATTCACGGCAGCTGCTCGAGTCTGCTATGGTCGGGATTCGAGAGGAGGTAACTGCGAATGTCAAGGTCGATTGTCGATATGGGCTGCCAGTAGCTTCATCAAGCCGTACGCGTTAGCACAGCTTGCCTAGAGCACAAGTCACTGGGAGCTTGGCTAGGAAGGCTGCAAGGTGCATCGTTACGTAATCTGGGAGCCTGAGGCGCCATTCACGGAAGCAAGCATCCACCCTGGACGCGGTCACCGATACGCAGTGGAGCTTCAGAAAAAAAAACTGGCGGGGCATCTTATCAGCGAGCGCCCAGCAGAAATCAAATAAGAGCTGGAGATGGTTCGCGCAAACAACTTTTGAGGATATCGATTAGTTCTTAATTGATTATTTTCAGTCGGCAATTGGGGACCTGCATTGGCTCGTTTTTCTCCTCGAGTGTCTTTTCAAGCTCCCAGGATCGCCGTCTTTTGAGAAGGCTTCTCAATTGCGCCGAGTTTAGCTCTACAACCACACGCGATCAGAGCCCAATCAACGATCGTTTGCGCCTCAGAGTCTCTCGTTCTACCAACTTTTGAATCACCATAAAAGGGGTTCTTCCATCACATTCTACCCCAACATGATTTCCTCGGGCGACGGAGCGACGGCTCGTGCGCCAGCCTGGAAGAGATTGGGCCTGAAGCTCAAGCAGTCTTCCGAACCCGAACCAGCAAATGAAACCCTGCAGGTTGGGCATCCAAGCAGTAGCAGGACCCAGCAGACACCGTCCAAGCGGAAGCCCGAAGCCCCGCCAGCGGGCGAACCTCTGTCGGCACTGAAAAAGTCTCGGAATGAATCGCATCCTGCAGCTTCTAACCTTCAGCTGAAGAAGAGAAAGTCGGTTTCGTTTGGTGAAACGCCCACAAAAAGTGGAATCGACTCCAAGGGGCCCGTCAACAAACCGCCTCCCAAGAAGGCCAAGACACCTGGCAAGAAGAAAGCCAATGCTGCTGTTCCCCCTTCGGATATCAAGCCTGCGCTCGAGTATTTGAACCAGTGGAAGTCTGCTCGAGACTCGTGGAAGTTTAACAAGAACTACCAGACCATCCTCATCAAGCACGCATTCGACCCTGTTCTCTTCCCTTCCGCCAACATTGACACTTTCTACTTATATATCCGAGATCTCAAGGGCTTCGTTCGCACGAGACTACAAGAAACCGCAATGGAAATCCGAACCAAGGACAGCACAGAAGGAGCCGCAGGCTTCCCGGAAGGTTCAGTGAACCTCCCGGAGAAGCAGCTAAGATACGACCAGCTGCTCGCGCAATTGCTTCATTCGCAAGCGGGGCAGAAGAGGAAGACCTTCCATGAGGTTGAATACCGGACTTCATCAGAGGATGTCGATGATGTAATCAGGCGTGTGATCAAGCGAATGCGCGCAGAACTGGTTCTGGACCATTTGTCTGAGGGCGAAGAATCGGATGCCAGCCATACCACCACGGCAACAGTCTCTTCTGGAGTGAGCGTTGCCGAAAGCAATACAACCAAGGCTACCGAAGGCGATAACCAGGTGAAATTAAAGGAAGGACCCAGCAAGCGAAAGAGAAAGCTGCGTACCAATGTGGACGACAGCAGCTCCTCAGAATCAGAGAGCGACTCGGATGACAGCAGCAGCAGCTCTTCAGACGACTCTGATTCTGATTCAGACTCTGATGATGGCAAGGAGGCTGATAAAGGCCACGAATCTTCCAGCAGCGAGTCTTCCTCCTCTTCCTCTTCCTCCTCTTCATCAGAAGACGAGTCTGACTCGGACGATGAGAGCTCAGATGAAGAGTAGAGAGGACCATGGTATACTCTTTTCTAATCTTTTTTCTCGCTCTTTTTGGCGTTGCTAGCCGACCGGAGAGTCTGTTTTTCTGCCATTCATGGATACGACCTTTTTTTTTTCTATTTGTTTTATTAAATCGGCTATCATACGTAGACTACTACATGTAGTCACGTCGCATAGAGGAGAGTGTGTGATACCTGGGACGGAGATTCAAGTTTTGAGTTTTTTTTAGTTTTTTTTTTTTTAAGTACATATAGAAGGGGGTGAACAATTATTCTTCAATTCTGTGTGAGGACCTGTATATACATGTATGTACTGTACTATTAGAGCGCATGAGCGACGGATAGATTTCCTGAAGACATGAGGAGCAGATGAAAGAAAAGAATTGCCTTTTGTATATATACGAGCTTTCCCCATGATTAATATCCGTTTTGTTCTTAAACTAGACTCAGACGAATAACTTGGTAAACCCTTCCTTTGGCGGCTGCAGCCAATTCCTCTCATCATAACTCCTGCCCTCTCCCTCAATGATGTGAAAGGTATAAATGATTCTCCCCTTCTGGCTCGTATTCCTCTCGCTCTTATGCAGCATGTTTCCATGAATCAGCACCAAATCTCCCGCCTTGACCTCACCGGGGATATACTCCCCCTCACCCTCCTTGTGCTCACCACCATACTCATCCCCAGGAGGAAACTTCAGCCCGTCATTGTCCACAATCTCAGTCCCCGCGTTACCCGCCTTACGCACCAGCCTCTTCTCAATCGGCGCCCAGCGATGCGACCCCGGCAGGAAACTCAGGCACCCATTCTCCAGCGTGGCATCCTCCAGTGCGTACCAGAAGCCCACGGCCGACGGCGCGCTGGTGTACAGAAAGGTCGAGTCCTGGTGCGGCGGCACGGCGCCGCCAATCTCGGGCTGCTTGCAGATGACCATGCTCTGCAGGCACCGGGCGTCCTTGAAGCCGAGATCCCTCGCCACGGCGGCGGGGCTGACCTCGCCCGCGGCGCTGGTGGCCGTTGAGTCGATGAGCCGCGCAAAGGGCGGCGACAGGGCGTGCAGGTAGTGCCCGATCTTGTTGACCGCGCGCTCCTTTGGCTTGGTCAGGTTGCCGGCCTCGTCAAAGGCATCCTCCTCGAAGAAGAAGCGGACCTTGTCCCCCGACGAGAGGAAGTAGTCGTCGCCGACGTGGTCTGACTTTTCGCCCGTGGAGAAGCGGGTGAGGGGGTGGTCCTTGAGCGAGAAGTTCTCCAGCAGGCTATGTGTCTCGGCTAAGAGGGAGGCGACGGTATCTGGGCGGAGAGCATTTCGGATAATGAGATAGCCGTCCTTGTTGAAGGATGAGAGCTGCTCGGGAGTGAGGCCGGGAGTTGGGTCGGCCATGATGAAGACGGGAACTATGAGAGGGTATTGGCAGAGTGAAGCTATTCTTTTGAGGAGATGATATTAAACAAAGAGAGAGAGAGAGAGAGATTATAAAATTACATAAAAACCTGGGGAAATTTAATTCAAGTGCGTCTTACGGCCTATCGGCGAACTTTTGATAATGAATGTAGTCTCTTTCTTCTAAGTGGGGTGATACTGGTCTTTTTACTCCATGTTCTCCTATCAACCCCGCCACAAGCCGCTTCGTGTCACTCGGCTCGCTCCCCGAAAGTCGGACTCCGCCGACGGCCTAGAACGATTTCACTGTAGCATAAGTCACAGCGTTTTTTCGTATTGCAGTAGTTATAAGCATCGGGGCTAGGTGATTTCATTATTCAATCGTATATATGAAGAATTAAGTATGACATGGCCGCACGTCGCGTACTGCAAGCCTGAGAAACGTCGATAACTCGACATGTATAAAACCCCATTTGCGTCAAGATAAAACAAAAAAGGTCGTTTATGTATACACTGACCAATGTGTACAAACTCCCAAAACGCCAAGCTATATATCAAAATGTGCAGTTCCAACAATGAGAGAAGAAAATGAGAGAATTGAAAGTCATAAGAAGAATCAAACACGCCTGATGGAAACAACCAAGACTGCATGAAGCGCAGCCTTTGCATCGCTTTCAAACATCTTGCGAAAAGAATCGATCAAGCATTCAGCGGGTCATCGAGGAACTCGTAGCCCTCTTCAGGCGGAAGCAAGTAGGCAGATGCCGCAAGACCAGCCGCGATGACCAAGGAGATGCCGGCACTAACGGTGCCGAGATACCACGAAACATCAAGATTCCATCCTGGAACGGTAAACTGATCGTCATGGTCGTACAAGTACGCCTGCGCAACAACAGTCAGTCCTGAAAGTTCCTTTTTTTTCCCCCAAACATGGTCATGTTTTTTCTGTGCCCTTTGCGATACGTACCACTATAGAGATGATGATGAACTCGACCACAGAGACCAGCGTCAGAAGGGCAGAGACAAAAGGCCAGCCTGTCTCGCGCCTGTACTTTCCGCCGCCCATGACGAGCGCAAATGCTATCAAACTGGCGAGACACAGGATGATGGTAAACGAAGCCATGAAGCCGACGGTGCGCCACATGGAGCAGAAATATCGCTCGCCATATTGGCAGAGCTCTTTGGACGGGAAATCGCGACAGTGCGGATCATCGAGGCTGGAGCAGCTCTTGTGCAGGCCGATGTGCTTCTCGAGCGTCTCGCCCGAGGTCGTGGTGACCGAGTACGACACCCAATGGGGCTCTGTGATGGAGGCGACAATCATGGCCGTAGCTATGCCGGCACAGTTAGTTCCACTTCCATTTTCCTTGCGCTTGGCAATCCATCGCAGCCTCAAGCTCGCATGTGGTGGTAGTAACTGCAACTATAGTGCTGGGGCGCACATCGACTGATGACGTACCGGCGACAAAGGCCACCAGGCCAGCTGTGTAGACGTAGACCCGAGTCATGGCTGAGCACACGCAATAAAATAAAAAAAAAAACGTATCGCGGACCGGTTTCTCCAAGAGGACCAAAAAGAACAGGTGTTGAGACGGGAATTGAGCAATGAAAGTGAAAGGAGACGAGAACCAACCAGCGCTGCCTGGACAGATTGAGGCTGTGGCCGATCGCTGGCGCTCGATCCCTGACAGGTCGGAAAGCAGGCAGCGCAAATGGTAGGTGAGGTACGTACCATCCACTATCTTGCTAACAGACTTAGCGCTATTACTACAGCATTTCTGCTAGTCATCTACTATGTGAAAGTGCCGAATACTTACAAGTGGCCTCCTCCGCCTAGCCATTTTGCATGACGAATGCGACATCTCATCGCAAACACATCACCGCGCGCTACATGACGCTTCCCCTTTCATCGCCTCCAATGAACGCACAGCTTGAGGCAACCACCAGCATTAGCCCGTTGCTCTCGTCTCATTTGTCATTCGCTCATATGACACACACACAGCATTGACCTAAGCACAGCTGATAAGACGCTCTGGTCTCACCTCTGCACGATAAGGACCATCACCATTCAACGTTCGCGGGCGTATCCACTTCAAGATGGGAAATGCTATATCATGAGTCATACCACGACGCAATATCACCAAGAAAAAGCAATTTGGCGCAGTGGAAGCGCGCCGGGCTCATAACCCGGAGGTCGCACGATCGAAACGTGCAATTGCTAAATTGGTTCCCTTCTTTTTTTGCCCTTTTTTGCTGTGAATAAGCTGTGCAGTCTGTTCTCTTCTTATTTGCACTTTTTTTTTCTATATTCTCTTTTTTTCCTGTCTCTTTTTTTCTTTTTTTGTTCTAGGTCGCCTCTCCAAATGACGTGCATGAAAGTATGTATGTACAAGTACAAGCACATCCCCGCCTAGCGCCTGCAAATCAACATGTATTTGTACATTCTTGTAGCTTCTTAGCTCTCCGTAAAGACTTAGGCTCAAAAGGTAGCAGCAGCAGCAGCAGCTCCTCTTCCGTGGCCGACCCGAAGCGCCGGCATCGCCATCGGGCGTCAACCGGAAGCTATTACTATCTTACTTCGCTATAAGCCAGTTTCTCCTCTCTTTCTCTCCTCCCCGGCCCACCATTCTTCTCCCGCCATGCGAATGCTGTTTAGGTCAATTCCACTCCTGCAAAGCCCCAGATACCTGTCCAAGCCAACCACAGCCCTTGCACCCCTCCTTCGCTCAGCAGCCTTCCGTAAAATGTCGTCGTCCTCAGGTCCCGCTCCGGTGCTCAAGAAGCCCATCAAAATCTCCTGCATCCAGCTTGCCTCTGGTGCCGATAAGGATGCCAACCTCAAGCATGCTGCCGAAAAGGTAGCCGAGGCCGCCCAGTCCGGCTCCAAGCTCGTTGTCCTGCCGGAATGCTTCAACTCTCCATACGGAACCAATTACTTCCCCAACTACGCCGAGACGCTGCTCCCCTCGCCGCCCACCAAAGAGCAGTCTCCGTCGTTCCACGCACTGTCGGCCATGGCCGCCGAGAACAGCATCTACCTCGTCGGCGGCTCCATCCCCGAGCTCGAACCCGAAACCAAAAAGTACTACAACACCAGCTTGACCTTCGGCCCCGACGGCAAGCTGCTGGCCACCCACCGCAAGACCCACCTCTTCGACATCGACATCCCCGGCAAGATCACCTTTAAGGAATCCGAGGTCCTCAGTGCCGGCAACAAGGTGACGCTCGTCGACCTGCCCGAGTACGGCAAGATTGGCGTCGCCATCTGCTACGACGTGCGCTTCCCCGAGCTGGCCACCATTGCTGCCCGCCGCGGTGCCTTCGCCCTCGTCTATCCCGGTGCCTTCAACCTCACCACCGGCAGCTTGCACTGGCGCCTGCTGGCTCAGGGCCGTGCCGTGGACAACCAGATCTATGTGGCCTTGTGCAGCCCCGCCAGAGACATGAGCGCCAGCTACAACGCCTGGGGACACAGCTTGATTGTGAACCCCATGGCCAAGATTTTGGTCGAGGCGGATGAGAACGAGACTATTGTCCAGGCAGAGCTGGTGGGCGAGGATATCACAGAGGCTCGGAAGAACATCCCCTTGAATACTCAGCGGAGATTTGATGTGTATCCCGATGTTAGCCAGGGTCAGATATCGTTTGACAAGCTATAAAGGCAGAATATAGACTTAAAAAAGGTTAAATTAAGGCCATAAAAATTAATAATAATACAATTGAAGAAAGAGCATGTAGCGATATACTCATTCAAAGCATCATAATTCAGCTACAAAGCTACTTTCACACCATCCATACACTGGAGACCAGATCAACCAAGGATGTAGCTTGTCTTGAGAAAAAGCGATCTATTAGATCTTTATTTTTTTACCTTTTCTCTACATTCAGAGCGTTTCACTCTATATTTCCCTTAATCCTTTTCCCGGCCATTTTTGGCCGAATTTTTTAACCCTTCTGCGCTAATGCCATCGCTCATCAAAGGAAATCCAAATCCTTCTTCTTTCATTTTATTTTACCATGCTCTTCCTTTCGTCCACGTCAACTTTCCTTACTCCAGAGCCTTCTTGGCGAAGGTGGGCAGGATGAAGCTGGCCTTGTGGATCTCGGCGTTGTAGTAGCGGCACTTCTGCTCCTCCTCCTCGGGGGTCCAGCTGCGCAGAGGAACGCGGACGTTGCGGTTGGCGTCCTTGCAGCAGACCATGAAGCCGATCTGGCCGGAGGGGTAGGTGGGGATGGTGGTGTAGGCGTACTCGGCGACGGGGAAGATTTCCTTGCAGTCCTTCTTCAGCTGGGTGATGAGAGGAAGGTGGAGCCATTGGTTCTCAGCTGTACGGAATTACAAGAGTTAGTTATCTACTGGGAGTAATAACGATGGAAATAAAAGCAAAAACATAGGGAGCTGAAGCTCTAGCTGAACAAAGAATGTCCTGCCCTATGATATTTTATGATAAGCGGCTGTTCTCGGAACTACCGAGCGGCCCTCTTGAGAAAGCAGCACTAGCTCTGGCAGCCCCTAGGGAGTCGGAGTATGGATGCAGTCACCAAAGCTGGTTCCAAAATGCAAAAAAAAAAAAGATGCAAATGTAGGAAACCAGAACGGGTCGCTCTAGCATGCCGGCCAAAACCCTAGAGGGGCTACACGCCTTCTCAAAGAAAAAAGAGACATACAACCTTGGGTAGTGATGACACCTCCCTCGCGGAGGGCGTCGTGGAGAAGCTGGAAGTAGGGCTTCTGGAAGAGGCTCTCGGCGGGGCCCTCGGGGTCAGAGGAGTCGGTGATGATGACGTCGAAGGTGTTCTTGTAGTCGTCCAGGAACTTGAAGCCGTCGCCGACGTGGGTCTTGGACTTGGGGTGGTCAAAGCCGACAGACATGTGGGGGAGGAACTGCTTGGAGAGACGGATGACGGCCTCGTCAATGTCGCAGAGGATGGCCTCCTCGACGCAGTCGTGCTTGACGACCTCGCGGAGGACACCGCCATCACCACCACCGATGACGAGGACCTTCTTGGGGTTGGGGTGAGAGTTCATGGCGAGGTGGGTGATCATCTCCTGGTAGGAGAACTCGTCGCGCTCGGTGGCCTGGATGACGTTGTCGAGGACAAGGACGTTGCCGTAGTCGGTGGACTTGAAGATGAGCACGTCCTGGTACTTGCTCTTCTCGTGGTGCAGGACCTTCTCGACCTTGAGGGTCATGGCCTGGCCGGGCCACATGTTGGAGATTTCGCGGAACCAGCCATCTAAACGGTTGCGGATGTCAGCATAAATTTACACAGCGGTAGTGGTGATGAACAAATGCAATATCGAAACCACAGATTATCTGAGTCTGAGTTTTCTTTTCTGCATATCCCCTCCAGCTCAATTGGAGATTTCATGCTCTCTTTTTTTTTTTTTTTTTTTCTTATCACGACTTCTTATCGCAGCACTTGCAGCACCTGAATCGACAAAGAGACGCGCCTAGCTGTCTCAAGTCATGTCCAGCATCTGAAAGCTTTTGCTCTTCTCACATTCCAAAAGAGAATATTCAATGCAGTCGCAAAAGCACGCGCCGATGCATTCACCGTCATGCCCCGCCATCCTGAACATGGCCATGGAGGGGCAATTGGAATAAAAATTTCCATGGCAGGGCGGGGTATGAGCACACAAGGTGAAGATGGGATGCAGCAGCAGACCTACCCTTGATGGTGGGGTGAACAATCTCGTTGGACATTTTGGCGGTGGTGTGAAGGACTCGTGAGGATAGAACACGGGGTATCAATGAAGAAGAAGAAGAAGAAAAAGAGAAAGAAGAAAGAAGAGGGAGTGACGACGAGCGAGGAAAAGACGGGAGCCCAGACGCAGGCAGCCGAGCGCCTAACTCGCAACGACAGGCCGTAGCTGGGCTCGAGTCTGGTGGGGTGAAAATTTTTGGCGCACTTTTCACCGACTTGACCCCAAGAATGTGGTTCTGGATCTGGTTCCGGTTCTGGCTTTGGCTCTGGCTCCGGCTCTGCAGGATAGACGGCAGTCGTCGTCGAAATGCTGCAGTCATTTGCTTGAAGCCATGGAGACGTTATGTTGCTTTTATATAAGATATGACCAGAATGGTGTCAAAAATAGCAGTATCAACTTCGAATCATGAGATTTTGTGCCTCTTGATTGGGCTTACACCTTACAGAGTGCTTGCAGCTGCCTGTACCTTGCCGGCACCTTTTTGAGAAACATGACGTCGGGAAGCTTTAAGCTAACCGAGACCAGTCACTGGCCTACAAGCCCTCTATTGAGCTCCTACACGGCCTGCTGATTGGCCCAGGTGCCCAGCTCTAAGCCCGTAAATGATAACCTTTAAAGTATTTGTTTTTTTTCGACCAAGTTGTCGCATGTGTACCTGGGGCCGCAGGGAAAGAAAAAAAAAAAGTGGGCAATGCGGAAGAAGCCTCATGTTTGGGGCATTTCATGGCTGGCTATCGAGTTCCGCTTTCAACAGACACGAACCCACAGGACCTTAAATTCTCGGAAAATTTCCTCATCAGGCAATTCACCACGCTATCGACTATATCAAGCTATTACTCTTGTGAGCATTGAACTGCAGTTCTTACAGGTGTGAGTGGGTGGGCGAAATAATAAGCGAGGCTGCAGGTTACACATAACTTCATCAGTGCGAGCAAATCTACTTATATGTAGCAACTTGCTTTATGCTATGTTGATTGTGAAGACGCACTGCAAAATTCCTCAGCGCTGTAGCTTATACTATCTGCTGTCTAAAATGCATTTCCCATCCCTACCTTAAAAGTTAAACTTCATTCCCAGAATCCGCCTACCCTAAAACCAATACCAGCATCCATACGTTCCTCTCTTCTTCAGTGTAAGATTGTGAATGCAATTACATCTTATGTCTCTATGTTAGTATACTGTATGTAATAACTCGTTCCACTAGAAATCAGCATCTTCAACGGTACTCTTCTATCTTATGAGCATATTATCTGTAATTGCGACCAAACTATCATCGGATTTCACTTTCACTTCCTGGGTGGTCATAGAAATGCATCAATCATGTTGCAAAAAGTAAAAAGTGGAGATATATGGGGTTGATAGTGCCGAGATAAAAATTTTAGCAAAAGACCAAAAAAAGAAACCAATCGAATTGGAAATATAGGAAAAGCCCAACGCGGGGGTCGAACCCGCAACCTTGAGATTGTAATACAGAATGTGTAACTCATAAGAGTCTCACGCTCTACCGATTGAGCTAGCCGGGCAGACTAGATTGTTGGATGGAGGGAGTGGATAAACTACCTATGATGGTTTGCTCCAAGGGCACCCCAACATCGCTGGTCGTTTAATACCTGAGCTGAGGTATCCGTCGTAACATTGCTCGCTCCCCTTGACGTATTACATTGGCTCTGGTTTGCTCTCTCTTGCAGACAATGAGGTACACGCCCGCTGGATGATACAGGCGGCCTAAACTCCATGGAATCGCTAGGCAGCTAACCTCAAGGCGGGCTTCTCGAACAGCAGCTCCCAATTTAGAGCGAGTCGAAAATACCAGTAGACAGCAATGTTGGGGCGAGACTGACTTTATTTTCTTTCGAATCCTGAGGCTAGTAGTCCAATACACTGTCATAATTACTGAAGCCTTTTATCGTCAATCGCAATGATATTTGCTCGTTATTTCAGTGTCAGAAGCGTAAATAATTCCAGGACCAGTGCAGTCGTGGGGTGCAATTAGGCTGGTCCAACCCTAAACAAAGGTTATTACTAGGAGCTTCGCAATGCTGTCCAATATCTGTGTATCAATGGTCTTCAAAGCTCAACTTGGGGCGTGTATTAGTCTCAACGGCGTGATATTAACTTATGGTCCGTCCGTATTATACTTGCAAGCGCTCTAGAAATCCTGCTTGGATATCAGTATCTGCAACTTTCTTTTCCACATACTGTTAGAATGAACCTAATGTCTCTCCTGAGAATGACCCATAGAAGCTTAGAGACAACTCCTTTCTGCGCTCTATACGTCTTGTGCCGCAAAATGAAGATGATTGGCTAGTACATGCTGGCATAAAATATCAGGAAGCAAGATACTCAGAAGTTTCCTTGTCACGCATATTCTCTAAGGGTATTGCAAAATTGATTGATTGATTGGCGTACAGCTGGTTGACGTTTATTACTTAATAGCATCAATCACTATTAAATATGTCATGAAACCAAATGATAGTTACAATCTATCTGTATCTGTCGTAATGAAATAGGCCGGACTACCAGCTTCGAAACTTTCAGTCTGAATATTGCATCACCACGAGACAGAATATCATCACTGTCAAGCGCCTCATATACAATAGCAAGTCCAGAGCCACAACATCTGGCCATGGCGGCTTCCCAAGTCCTAATGGCTGAAGGCTGCAAGATGAGATCCAATGTACCTTTCCAAGTAATAATAGCAGGCTGGCCTTCTCCAAGTAGCTCATATTTAAAAAGAGCCGCGAGCTTCTCTCGTCCGTTCCATATTTCCTTAGTCTTAAGTTTCGGCATACGAGTAGCTGCCAATCCTGCTCGTTCAAGCATATTCATGATGTGTTGGTGAGTCTGGTGTGGCGCCAACAGTTGTGAAGTAAGAACTAGAGATGTCAAATTGGGCCACTCCTGTGAGGAGGGGTCATACGCGTTGAAGAAGTCCCAAGCGTCCACCATAAATGATCCTGAGATAGATTCAAGGTTGAGGCTGACTTTCAAAAGCATTCGACCAAGAGTAGCACTTGGGGTCCGAATAAGCTCGCATTCATAATCGAAGGTTTCCTCGTACTGCTGGTTAAAATTTTCGAACATTGTCAAGTTTCTTAGTTCTGTAGAGGCAAGGTACTGGAGAAAACTAAGATAAGCTATATCAAGGGTAAAAATCAGTAACCGCGATCCGGCAGACAGTGTAGTAATAATACACGTTGCATAATGTGCTTAACAGTACGCATAATGAAAATGCTTACATTCGTCCCTAGATTCCTGTTCTTCATCAGTCCACTCCCTCCAAGGCTCGTAGTGAAGCTCACGTAGCCTGGGAAGGCGAGCAAGCATCTGAGAAAGCGTCCGAGGCTTCCAATGCCGGCGATTTTGTTGACGTAATAACACGCTGGTTACTGCTGGAACCAAGGGCAATCGCTGCCACCATTCGTCCTCTTGTTTATCGTTATCAAATGGACCGAGGGTCATAATGTCTCCGAAGACTTTCAAAAGAGCATAGTCTGGCGAAATCAATCCCAAAGGACTGGTCACCCAATCATGTGGATCATCAGCAGCTCTAACCAGGCCTGTTTGCTCAACCTCTTGACCAGGGTCACTCGTACTCCATGGGGTATCAGGCTCAAAGGTAAGATGCGGAAACCAATGCTCCGGGTCGCTAGGCGAGTAGACAGTGATATCAAGTGACAAGTTGCTACTCGGCTCCCATGTGCTGAGGACTGAGAAAAGATTATGTATTGCTGTCATGATAAGCGTATATTCTCTGGGACTTGTAGTAAGGACTTCCGCTTCATGTGCACATGTTGTGCAATCGTATCGTTCAAGTTCCAGGCAGAGCCACAAGTAGCGCACAAGAGATCGATTGCGAGATGTCATTGCATCAAACTCGGCGAGACCTGACTCCGTCAGTCTAATTCGCGCAAAGGTGTGTTGCTCAATTTTTCCTTGCCATGCACGCGACACTGTAGCGAAGTTGGCTAACTTGCCGCCATCCCTAATTAGATTTTGCAGTATAATATACTGGATTTCTATGGGAAACACGGGACAAGACATCTTGCTGGCTATAGTTGTAGTTAGTCTTGATTATATTGATACCAAACAAAGAAGTGGTGCAAATCTTGGGAGGAATAGAGTAGGGAGGAAAACGACTATAGAATAATATATCAAAGAGGATGTTTATGAAAGAATGAGTGAATCGATGCTTCTATTTAAGCTTTGCAATATTAACCACCAGTTGATAATCCTGTCGAAGCTCAACAGATTCGTAGAATAAAATTTGAAGGCTTGCCGCCTGCTGGATCATAACTCGACTTGTGTATGTTTATATATGAGGTAGTGGGATTGCTATGTGTCTCCAATAGTTAAACGTATAACGAGAGGAAGAATGATACCTAGGAGTTGTTGGGTTATTCTGTATGCCCATAGGGGCCAGCGCACAGCGTTCTGATGAGGTGATCTCCTTCTATGTTAGCCAACTACGCGTATCAATTTAGGAATGGCACGTTGCCACTCAGAACAGGTCCATTGGACAACAAAAGACATCCAGATATTATGTAGAGTGTAGTCACTGAAGCTGCTCTACTCTTGTATATCATATTGTGGCCTGGCACTTCGTTTGTAAAAATTATCGGAGTTGGTTTCAAGAGACACCGCCTAGCAATTACAACCCGCCAATAACTAGTTAAAGCATTATCTATTCCCCCTTGAGCGACATATTCTATTTGCATCCGGGGTGAGTAGGTCTAGGGGGTGGAGCTCTCTTAGTCGTAGTAGCACGGCCACCATTCTCCATCTATCTTCTCTCAAAGATTGCGCAGTCAGGGTTCCGTCTAGGTTGGCGATAGAGAAATCTTCGTTGTAATCGTTTACTACACTTCTTTTTTGCAACTCTCTTGCCTAAATAGCTTGAAGTAACGAATATTTCGTAAGATAATAGGAATAACTTGGAGGCAATGTCTTGGGATGGCAGTACTACCTGCCCTGTCTAGTACACATACATATGCGTGCTCAATCAGATTAATTAAACGACCGTTCAATGCGGGACTGCTTTATCAAAATTTTAAAAGGCCAGCCTTTTTACATGCAAAACGGTGGAGGACAGAATGCTCAAAGAAGGCAGCATAGACATAGCTACCATCAGATTTTGTATGGCTACTCCTTATGACGAGGCAGTCTCGAACTGGACTAGATCACGACTAGGTCAGCATGCCTTTACGGCAGGTCGAATGGCTTACGACGATCTGGATGACGGATTGGATTGGCTTCTTTCCCTTTGGGGCAATTCTGCAAAATGTTGGGGTTAGCTGCAGGTAGCGGTAGTTATAGAGAAGATGTTGGCGGAGGTTGAAGTGCTTCTGAGTCACCATGTCATATGGGATACTACGAAGAAAAAAGGCATCTTTTTCTGGAATTTCTTAGCGGCTAACACTTACATTCCTTCATTGTTATAGGATGCCAAGGTCGCATCACAGCTGCTTTTGGTTCAATGCCCGATGTAAGAATGGTCAGCTCAGAGTGGCATGGGTGTAACGAGTGAAGACGAATCCTGGAGATATCGGCGATCCTTGATTATAGCCTTGTATGGAATTTGTTCACCCGCTTCACTAACGGAGAAGACTGTTTGCCTCCTTTCAGTTTAAAGATAACATCAGGGACAAGGGGCGGCTAAATGGCTGGACTGTTGGTTGTTGGCCGCAGCAGTAGTACTGTATATCTCAGGGGTGCTCCGAGCTACAATGACATGGACGTAAACTCCACTGATCTAGGTGACGTGCAATATTAGATCGGTTGAATGAGCTTTACTATGCGAGTGACTACAACAGCATTTATGTATGTGCTTAGCAGCATGAGTCTACCCTATAATAGATGATACAAATTATAAAAAGAATTAAGCCTTTCATTTACCTTTTTACAGATAAATAAACAAAAAGACCATATCTATATATTTAGCCACCTGATTATTTGCAAGTGAGAAGTTGGTGGCAGCAAATATCGATTATTAACCTATAGGTGCATTCAACGTAATGTAAGTGCAGATTCGATGAGTATCTGCAAGCAGTGAACTAGAGGCGGAGATAATATGACGTATCAACGAATGCGGAGCGGAAGACTGCGGTTCGGAGTAACATCCATCAGGAATCTGGCATTACAAAGCACCTGTGATGGTGTTATCAACCGAATCGCCCAGAATCTGACCATTGCGGAGATGAGAAGCTGCACAAACGCTCTTCTTCAAGGGTACACAAGTAGGCGTACAGCGGAATTCACGATTCAAGCACAGAGGCAAACAGACAATGCCCAAGCAGTCAACGCGATTCCTTGTCCCTTGTGCAGCCTAGTCTTACTCGTAGCGGTTGAGAGGCACCCTTTCAAATCTAGTCCAGCAGGGATGAGGCCCCCGGCCTAACTACCAACGCTACTCTATCCCGGCCATGGCGCCGATGTTTCAAATCAAACATGGCCCGCCATCGGCGCACTAATCTTTTTTCTCTCGCCCAACTCTTGACATGTCACAAATGAGCTAGTCTGGCCAAGAGCACGTTGCGAAATTGCCACGCGGTTTCCTGTGCCGCTGAGCAAATGAGGCCCTCGAGACTGGGGGCGGGAAGACGAAAAAGACAGAAAAGCTGACAGGTGACAAGGCCTGGCAGTTGGCAGCAACGCACCAGGTGAGCCAAAAGGTGCGCGAGGGAGGGTTGCACAACCCCAGAAAGAGGTTGGGTTGGTGGGAGGCTTGCTGCTTTTGTTTGCCGCTTGTTTGCCTGTTTGCTATACTAATGCACATGCTGCGACGGCACAGCTGGGCTGGACTCAAAGGCCCGGGCTGAGCCATGAGCAACAGCGGGAATATGCTATCCGGCTTGCTACGGAATACAACCGAGTCAATTATTTAGTAGGGACTGGCAATACTCGCTAGTGGCTTCAAACAATACCAGATACTGGAGCCAATACGACAGAGTATGTACTCCATATTATTACTACCAGCATTCTGTATATTGCACTTACCCAACGAGGCATTTTTAGACTCAATGTTACTAAGCCAGCCCTGGCAAAACGTAGGTACTCGTGTAATTACACTCTCGCCAGGAGAATGCTCTCCAGAAGATCGTCCTGCGGCGATGCAAAGTACGCACTACTACGGGATATCAGCCCAGGTTCAAGCCCCTACGCAATGCAAAGAATGCTGTAAATCATTTGCATACCCATGAAATAAGATGGGTATTCGTGAGCTTGATTTTCAAGTACACCTATGTACATGAGTCTTTACTTGTCCTCGTAGTAAGTGGAGTCTATACTACAATTCTGCACGGATACTGCATCGCACATGTCTTCATGCCCTACCTAGATACCCAAGTACTGCTTGCTAAACTTGGGCTACCAATGGCCGAATGGGTGTGAAATGCCACTGCTTGATATACAAGGCTTGCGGGAGGACCGCTTCTCAAGTAAGGTAGCAACAGTGCCACGTCGATTAGTGCTCCTCTTCTGCGACCTCACCCACGGCTCCTCAAACTGCCGAGCCCACGGCGCAGCTCCAGTGTCTTGGAAGCCACGAGGCGGGCGGAGGTTGGATGCGAGACAAATGAAAACCTTAAATCTCCGTTTGCGGCCGATGCCTCCACCGACTGGAATGCGAATGACATTAGGCGGGCACCGCGCCGTTGAGAAACGGAGTGTTATCTCGGGCCTCACTCACGATCTAGAAGGGATCATCGCCGCTACCTGCCTAGCAGGTCCTGCAGTTTAGCATGCAGCACACTAAGCTGCCGCGTATAGCAGCAGTTCTTACAGCGGGAGCCACTACGTGTGTACGGATACACTCAGCTG
The DNA here is from genome assembly GCA_021066465.1 of Trichoderma asperelloides. NCBI lineage: Eukaryota > Fungi > Ascomycota > Sordariomycetes > Hypocreales > Hypocreaceae > Trichoderma > Trichoderma asperelloides. The sequence continues at coordinate 49,744 of JAJKFY010000012.1, forward strand.
TGCTATGGCGGCTCGTATGCAAAAAGAACCCAGCCCGACTAATTATTATTAGAGGAGGCGGCTCGCACTAATAAGGATAGGACATTAACCGGCTGTCCTTTTCCATACTAGCATACATAGAAACTAGTCGTACCTAGTACGAGTCGTAGTCGTTGATTATGAGCAAGCTCTGACAGGCTCTTAAAAGTTGAGCCAAATTACAGATTGTGTATACCTCCTACACTACATGCCGTGTGCAGCATCTTCATGTACCATCACCAAACTCCACTCAGCACGCGAAGGGCGGAGAGCCTCCCCTGGCACGGGCCGCCTTTTGCCACGGCTGTCTCAAGTAAGTCCCTTCGCTGCAAAAGCAAAACCAGAATTTTCTTTTTTTCTGAACGAGGTTTATGCATGCTATACTATAAACGCTCAGGATATTTTAGAAAAAACAGCCACGCGGTTTCGAATCTCCAGTGGCTGAGACGGGCGAGGTTGGCTAGTGGAACGCTGACGTTATGGGCATTGAGCTGCATCCTTCGTCATCAGATGTCACTTTTATCTTAAAACGCCAAATCGAACCAAAAGGCTAGTTCCTCCCTACATAACATATAGCCGATATCTTCATGCTTACCCGCATCAAGCCACACCACGCTGCAGAAAAATGCTAGCACTAGCACCATCACCACTACCGCTCCGTATCCCGAGAAGCAAGGGCGATTGTGTTGCTGCACTCCGTAGAACAACCTCGTGGCCGACTGGGTTTTGAGTCAAGCGGTGCAAACTCGGACGTTTTGGGATGGGGATATTGATTGCTTGGTGCCCGACTAGTGCACCGCAACGCTCGCGGTATGGTATGATCTGGTATGTATTGTGATTGTGATTGCTACTATCAAACACCAAATTTTTCTCGTCTCTTGTATTCTTTTTGTCGTGGCGTTGCTGTCCCCCATTAGTAGATAGTAGTGGTTTGTCTTTTTGGGTAGCAGCGCAAAGTAGCAGCGCATGAATCCTGCGAATCGGGCTCGTCAGCAGGCTGCGGCCGACTCTCTGTTCTTGGTCCATGCTCACGTAGCACATGTACATGGCCGCAGATGAAGTGCTCAAAAAAGCAGGAATCTTGCTGCCAGTGTGATGCGATGTGCACCCATCAGGACGGCAAAAGACTACTTACAAGTATATTGCTGTGAGCATGCGATATTCGTACCTACAGTGGAACCACTTTCGTGGCTCTTACTCGTACACACAAGCCACCACTGCTATTTTTCCCATCTTCTATATACTTTTACGTATTTCCTATTCCACTTCGGCAAAATTTTCTTCGTCTCTCTCTCTTTTCTCTTTTTATACCACAACACGTCTCCGCATCGCCCAGCCAGACAGCCATACTGCAGGGATAGCCAGTGTCCTTCATGTCATGCCACGCCCATGCCACGAGTCGTCTTCGATCCGCCATTCCGGTAGTCACCACAATGAAGTTGGTGTGCAAAAACGTGTGCGCTGCATGCAGGGACCACTAATATGGAGTTGAAGATGAGGAGCTCAGGTGGTACAGTAGGTCAATAGCCGTGCGGAGTGCGCAGCCGGAGGTATCGTGTACCTGGGCTATGGCAGCGACTTTGGCCTGTCTGGTACTGGCGACTTCGGCCGTCTCTGTCCCGCTGCTCCGGCAGAGTGCGCCCTGCTGCAAATGGCATGCCATGAGTTAGTAGCCGCTACGACCCAACTCAGCGCCCACCTGCATGAGTGACAGTACTGTCTACTCAGCTCTTGACTTGCGCTGAGGAACTTTGGCACTACGCAGAGCCAGCTGAGGCGATACTATCCCTATGCTGCCAATGCGCGCTGCATGTGCCCCTAATTTCGCGCCGTTTCAAAGTATCCTCTGGTTATCGGCCGAGTAGCATCCAGGTACCGCTTTGGCGAGTCCACCAAGAGCCCCTTATTTGCCCCCCCCAGCAGTGCGCCATCGAAGGCCGCTAGAGCGTCTTGGTGTCTCGAACAGAAGCTCGATGGCAGGCTCGGCTGCAGCAGACACTAAAATGGGCCCTGGTCGCTGCATGCTGGCACCTTGAACAGGGCGGAGCCTCGCAAGGGACCCCCATGCCAAATGCCATGCTTCAGCGGCAGCTTGCTCAATACAGGTTCGTTGGACTCCTGCTGTAAGAAATCCATCCCCCGAGAGCAGAAACAGGCGGTTGCATTTGGCCATCCCCGGCCGCCGTGGATGGGGACGAGCAAATCCCGATTCTGCCGCATCTTCGCATCTCTCGTTTCCTTTCTCTTCTTCTCTTTTTCCTCGTCTGAACCTTACCCGTCGGTCGCCACTTTTCCGCCGCTGCCCATCTCATTAGTACGGTACAGTACGCAGTTGCTGCAAAGCTTGATCTTGGTTGTGGCCCTGCTCGGTTGAATTGCTCTTCCGTACGGCCTTTCTTCGCTTCTCCATCTGTGCCCTGATCTCCTTCACTTCGATCGACGACGAACAGCGACGATTGACGGACGTTACTCGTGCAAAGCGACGGGTCGACAGGGACCTTGAGATTGACAGGGGCTTTTCGCGCAGCATATTGACCACCATCGCGAAACAAAGGGGTCAAAAGCGAGAGAGGCAGCCTTGGAAGCACCGCTTTTCACCTCCATAGCGTCGCTTGCTGCCGTACGCCAGCCAGCAACCGTCGTTGCTAAACGAACGGCCTTTTTGCAATTGTCATCGTGACGTCCCGGACGTACACGCTTGCGCGCAATAAAATTTTTTTCTGAAAGCGAAGTCGAAAGGAAAGGTCTGCTACTCGTTGGCTGAAGACTTTCCGCAAATCGCTATTTCCGTGAACGCGACTCCACGGCAATTCGGCTTTTGCATATTCCAACCGGCATTTGATCACGACGACGGCCAATCTCTGGCCACACAACACCACGATGTGCTTCGGGGCTCGGAATAAGAACGAGGATGGCGAGGCTCACTCTCGAGAGCTGGATAAGGTCCTGCGCCAGGATGAGAAGCGCATGGCTAAGGAGGTGAAGCTGCTGTTGTTGGGTAAGTCTTGATTGCTATACGCCCACTATCCCGGCGTCAGCCTTAAATCAATCACGTTAAATAAGGAGGGGAGGAAAGAAGAGGTGTGGAAAAGAAAGAGAAATATGTTGGAAAAGGATATGCTGAGAGAGCAGCAAGAGAACTGGATTAAGACGTATTATTGATTGGCGTCGTATTATCCAATGTGCTAACGCGAATCGTCTTTATAGGTGCTGGAGAATCAGGGAAATCTACCATCCTGAAGCAGATGAAGCTCATATATGCTCAAGGCTTCAACAAAAACGAGAGGCTAGATTTCAAGCCAGTCATCTTCAACAACATTGTTCAGTCATTCAAGACCATCTCCGAGGCCATGAACGAGATGGGATTCGAATATGACAGTCCCGATAACGAGGTTAGTAGCTTTATCTCCTGTTGCGACGCCCAGGCACTTGATTATATGTATATATATATGCCTTCTTCGCAAGCTTATTCTTGTGTCACGTCGTTCGCGGATGCTGGATGTAGCCTGAGAAGGAACGAGGGCGTACTGCACGGATCGTGGCGATGAAACCTACTAACACAAATATTATTTATAGAAACACATGGCGCACATTTTGGTTGATAGCGAAATCAGCCCAGACAGCAAGATGCCCGAGGATTACCTAGAGCCTATCAAATTGCTATGGCAAGACAGCGGCGTAATGGCCGCAATTGCCAAAGGCAACGAATACGCTCTGCATGACAATCTCACATAGTCAGTTTTATATTCTGCTTTCCCTTTGACGCTCCAGTAATCACTGCGAGGTTTTTTTATTCATTTTTATTTCATTATCATGTTGCTCTGAATACATGTATGGCCATGACTAACCCTAGCTCAGCTTCGTGACCGATATCGACCGGATATGGGCCGACGGTTATGTACCGAATGACCAGGACTTACTCCGCTCTCGATTGAGAACCACAGGTATCATAGAAACTGTCTTTGATTTAGGCCAGTTGACATACCGCATGTTTGATGTCGGCGGCCAAAGGTCAGAACGAAAGAAATGGATCCACTGCTTTGAGAACGTCAACTGCTTGCTCTTCCTCGTTGCTATCAGTGGTTATGACCAGTGCCTTGTGGAAGATAAGGACGGCGTAAGTGCCCAAGCGAATACAAAGTAAATGTGGCACATGGACTAACGCAGACGGCTGCAGAACCAAATGAACGAAGCTCTGATGCTGTGGGAGTCCATCTCCAACTCACATTGGTTCGCCATGACGTCGTTGATCCTTTTCCTCAACAAGATGGATCTCTTCAAGGAGAAGCTGCCCAAGAGCCCAATCTCCAAGTACGGCTTCACCGACTACCACGGGCCTGAAGACGACTACAAAGCAGCCAGCAAATACTTCCTCGATAAATTCCGCGCGCTAAGCCGAAACCCCGAGAAGGAGATTTACGGCCACTTCACCAACGCCACTGACACAAACTTGCTGAAAATCACAATGGGTTCCGTGCAGGACATGATTATTCAGAGAAACCTCAAAAAGTTAATACTATAAACACCCCAGTTCATCGTCTTTGTTTAATTCGTTTTGCACCGCGCTGAGAACCTTTTGCCAACTCTTTTTTCAGGTTACTTATTTGAAGCGGCCTTCAATTTGCCAAAGTACTGATTATTATTATTATTATCGCCTAACCTCTCCCTTTTTATTATTTATCTGCCTGGGTGTCGATCTTTGATTCAACCAACACAGACGAGTTGATTCCTCGGTTTAGGCTGCCCAAATCGATTCGGGCGCCTCTTCATGCATGATTACGGCATCTTACGGCTTTCACCTTCATTATTCGTTGGCAGTAAAGCTCTCGGCTGCATTTTACGTTGTTTTTGTCTTACCATATATACATTAGCGGGGACATGTCACACTCTTCCGTATTTTTACTCTATTTTACTGTTATTTATTTTTCTTTGTTTCCTTTATTATTATAGTCATGGTCAAATTGGGGGGGGGGTCTTTGCAGGCTTGGGGAAAAGGCAGCAAGATGTGTGTTTTAAAGTTGCACGTTATTAGGACTGAAGTGAGGTGAAGAGGGAATGATATGAAGTGGAACGAGAAAGAGAGGGGGAAAAGGAAACCAGGGCATCTTTTTTGGATAAAAGAAAGATATTGGTGGATTTGTTATATTTTTTTTAAACCCTTCTTCAGTGATACCTAACTCTTCTTTTCTTATTCTTTTTCCTTTGGTTACTTGACTTTGTATCTACAATGTCAAGTGGACATGTTCAGAGAAGAACGCTTATTGCTCTCCTTTTTTTTTTTCTCGTTTGATGTGAAGATGGTGCGGCGGCGGCTTGGTAGCACGAGGCAGATTGATAGGCAGAAGGTGCTGTTTGAAGCTTAGCTAATGAATATTTTGATGCTGGAGGCTGAAGAAATTGTGTTGCATTTATGCGACGCCTCTCAAATCGCTAATGTGCACAAGTTGGCTGTTGAATTTAATTAAGACTCGGAGTGTTCCTTGAAAATTGAAAATTGCAGCGCTGGAATATACGTACAGTAGTTGGCAGAGCTGCTGTTCTCTAAGTCTCGGGTTGCTCGATTTTGGCTGTAGCTTCTTGAGCCTATTACAGCCCGCCCTAACCCAAGCAAGTCACAAAGCAATTTGGCGCAGTGGAAGCGCGCCGGGCTCATAACCCGGAGGTCGCACGATCGAAACGTGCAATTGCTACTCGCTTATCATTTTTTATTCTTTTCTCTTTTTGTTCTTTATACCACTCATAATACCCAGCTACATCTCCATAAATATATACTGGCTGTTTCCTATTCCAAATTACCAACGTGCAACATCTCGTGTTTGCTCCATAAATAGATCATCACAGTCGCACAAGAGACATCTTCACCGTCATCGACAAGAAGGCACCAAATCGTCATCATGGCCCCACACGGGTAAACCGCCAAGCTGGGCGCCCATTGGCCTGGTCCCCTCGCCAGGCTCGCCAATCGGGCTAAATAACGCTCTTCGTCCTTCCTTCCCGCATTCTTTTTGCGGGGAAGGCAGCAGCCACCCACCATCGAATGAGCAAGCCCATAAACAGCAACAATGGCGCGTCGCATGGCAACAAACTGCCGGTTGCGGTTGCATTCGACTCGGATGTACTCCGTAGCAGCTACCGGCTTCTCTCTTTCCTTCTCTCTCCCTCTCTCTTATTTGGCGGGTACTCGTAGCTAGCCGAGCAAAAGGAGCTACCGCCCAATTTTGTCAGTGGATGAGGTCACCCGAGCTCTGCATGGGGATGCGGAGATTGAGGCGGCCCGTCTTGTGAGGAGATGGTAAAGAAAGGGAGCCTTTTTTAATGCATGTCTTGGAAGAAACTGCAGTAGTATGAACAATTGACCAACATTTTTTTCTTTTTTCCCTACCCCTTGTCGCGTCTCTTTCGTTTCCTTCCCCTCCTCATCCTCGTCATTTTTGCTTTCGCCATCTTTGCTGCGTGACATGGCATTTCTTTATGACTTGCAGAGTTGGAATTCGCAATAGTGAAACTCATTACAGCTCGTCGTTTTACTCTGCTTTAACGAGGCATTGATGTTCTTGAGCTTGCAAGCGAGCGAGTGCTTCTTTCCCTGATTCCAGTTGCTCTACATTTTAGAACTCGCATTGCCGATTACGGCTCTACGGTTATCACTTGTATTGATACCTATTTTTGTTGCGATCGAGCCGAATTCATGGTTGCTATCAAGCAAGCCGTCCTGCTTGCGGGCCTGGCGCAGTTGATAAGCGCCGCCCAGGATGTCATCACGGAGGATTCTCACTTTTATGGCCAGTCGCCGCCAGTTTATCCATCGCGTAGGTTGCACCAGACTCTGCTTGTGGGAAGAGGATGGTCTCTTTCGGTGTAATACTAATGCTATCGTTAAATTAGCTGAAATGGTGGGCGGCAACGAATGGGAAGCAGCATTTCAAAAGGCGAGACTTCTAGTTGGCCAGATGACTTTGGAAGAAAAGGTAAGGCGGAGAGACCCAACTGGAATCCAACAAGGTATCAGAAGTGATTCTGAACTCCTTTTAACCCTCTCTATAGGTTAATTTGACGGCAGGAGTCACAAAGGATTCCACATGTTCTGGCAATATTCCTGCCATTGAGCGTCTACACTTTCCAGGAATGTGCCTCAGCGACGCTGGTAATGGCCTTCGTAACACAGATTTTGTCAGCGGCTTTCCCAGTGGAATTCACGTTGGTGCCAGGTACGGAAATTTGTCCAACTTGTCCATTCTAGTCTTAGAGCTTCAACGTTCAAATCGAGGAACGCTTTTATGTTAACCACGGGTGTAGCTGGAGCAAGGACTTGGCTTTTCGGCGTGGCACTGCCATGGGTGGTGAGTTTAAGACAAAGGGCGTCAACGTCCTGCTTGGCCCCGTCGTTGGCCCTGCTTGGCGTATCGTACGCGGAGGCAGAAACTGGGAAGGCTTCTCTGTCGACCCGTGGCTGTCTGGAGCTTTGGTTTCTCAGACTGTTTCCGGCATACAGGGGCAGGGTGTTATCACCAGTACCAAGGTAAGTCGTCGTCTTTACGCAATTATCTGTCATTTCCAAGGTGAATTGAAATGGATAGTGTTGATATTTGGTATTTTGCAGCATTATATCGGCAATGAACAAGAAACCAACCGGAATCCAGAAGGAAATATGTCCGCCGTATCTTCCAACATTGATGATAAAACAATTCATGAAGTATACTTATGGTAAGCATTTGCCTTTCCAATGCCCATCCAGAACCAAATACTAACTGTCCATCTTTTTGCAGGCCTTTCCAGGATGCTGTAAGAGCAGGTAGCGGGAACATCATGTGTTCTTATCAACGGGTCAATAACTCCTATGGATGCTCCAACAGCAAGACTTTAAATGGCCTTCTCAAGACCGAACTTGGCTTTCAGGTAAGTAAAATCTCAGATAGAGGCCCCCGTTTCTTGCATCTTCACTGCTTTTTGCTACTATTATGGCAATACTGATCGAATATTCGAATCTAGGGGTTTGTTGTTTCTGACTGGGGTGCCCAGCACGCAGGAGTTGCTACTGCAAAAGCTGGCCTCGATGTAGCCATGCCTTCAAATGGTGGCTTTTGGGGCGATCATCTCATTGAAGCCGTGAAGAATGGTTCATTGCCCGAGTCTCGAGTGACAGATATGGCAACGAGGTAAGGCTGGTACCGACTGTTGAAGTTTACATACGCTGACACGCATCTAGAGTCATCGCTTCTTGGTATCAATTTAATCAAGATCAGGACTTCCCAAAGCCTGGAATTGGCATGCCTTCCAATGTCCTGGACCCTCATGAGATTGTGGATGGACGAGATCCAGCTGCCGCTCCAGTACTCCTTAATGGTGCTATTGAAGGCCACGTTCTCGTCAAAAACACCAAGAACACCTTGCCTTTGAAGTCACCTCGCATGCTGTCCCTCTTTGGTTACTCAGCCAAGACTCCAGACGACTTTAATCCGTCCTCTAATGTACTACTCAGTCAAAATTGGATCACAGGTCAGGAACCACTTAATTATAACTATGTTTCAGCGAATGGTCTCTCGGTATTCGGTGAAAATGGTACTATGTTCGGCGGCGGTGGTTCTGGCGCTATCACGCCGGCACTCGCCGTCTCTCCATTTGAAGCCTTGAAGATGAGGGCCTACCAAGATGGCACGGCCATATTCAACGATTTCATCTCCGATAGGCCATCTATTGAGCCTAGTTCTGACGCCTGTATCGTTTTTGGCAATGCATGGGCCAGTGAAGGATCCGATCGTCCCGCGATTCAAGATGACTATTCGGATTCACTAATCAAATCGGTGGCGGATCAGTGTAACAAGACAGTTGTCATCTTCCATAATGCAGGACCCCGACTAGTGGACGGCTTTATTGATCATCCAAATGTTACAGCAGTCATATTTGCCCATTTACCAGGCCAAGAGAGCGGCCCTGCGCTCGTTTCACTCCTCTTTGGAGATACAAGCCCCTCAGGTAAACTTCCATACACGGTTGCGAAAAATGAATCCGACTATGGCAAAGTGCTTGATCCGGCGCAGCCGGAGGGCGAATTTGTGAATTTCCCTCAGGCCGATTTTAACGAAGGAATATATCTCGACTATCGCTATTTTGACAAAAAAGGCATTGAGCCTCGGTACGAGTTCGGTTTTGGACTTAGCTACACGACCTTTGCATATTCCAATATATCGATCAACTACATCGAGGGGGCAAATACATATCCCTGGCCTGGAGGTCCCATAGTAAGCGGCGGGCAAACCGATCTCTGGGATGCAATCGCCACCGTCAGCGTAAATGTCAAAAACACAGGCAACTTTGCCGGCGCAGAAGTGGCGCAGCTCTACATTGGCATTCCAGGGGCCCCAGAGAAGCAGCTTCGTGGGTTTGAAAAGCCCTTCTTACAGCCTAACCAGTCGGAAACAGTAACTTTCCATCTCACGAGAAGGGATTTGAGCGTTTGGAGCGTTGAGAGGCAGAAATGGCAACTACAGCAGGGCACGTACAAGTTCTACGTTGGGAGCAGCAGTAGACGATTACCCCTGAATGGGACAATGAACTTGTGAAAGTAATACCTACCTATTACTGCTTGAAATGGGGTCTTTAGATTCGGATCAAGTGTGACGATATACGATGATATGTCATAAATGTATATGAGAAATTGCACGATATACGATATATATGCAGCTACTAGTACTACTTCGTACTTGCTGCAAGTGAATACCAAGATAGATCTTTGTTTTCTCAAAGCAAGCGATCTGCCAAGGAGGAAACCAGAAAGTGATGGAAAGGGTATTATTAAGTCAATCGTATTCACCACTTTGAGGTACTCTAGTCGCTTCATTGGGCAATTGCCTTTGAGCGGACAGCCGCCTGTGAACCGTATTTCGTATTCCAGACGTCTCACCGCCTTAGTAAGTGAGTACGGTTGGCTGCATGCTTACTATGCTGCCCATCAGACAACATGCTGTGAACATCGGCCTTTTTCTGGTCTCTTATATCAGCTAATCAGCCGAGTTTATGCCTGGTCATGATGATTCAACGCGACCCGGAGCTCCCGCGACCCCGTTGCGAGCTGGACATTACTCGTATACCTAGTATGCGAGCTCCCCTTCTCGTAAGCCATCTTGGCAGCGTTTTCTCTCCATAGCGTATTATACAGGAGTAGGTAATATCCATACTACTATCTCCAAGTAGGCAGCAAAAGAGTAAAAAGAAAAAAGGGGCGGGGGGAGGGGGGAGGGGGGCGGGGGGAGGGGACAAGAAGAGGAGTAGCAAAAAAAAAAAAAAAAAAAAAAAAAGACAATTTTGATGTCATAGAGCATGATCATGTAACTCAGTACTACTATGTATTCATCATCTCTAATGCGACGCACGGTTGTTTAAGCTCCGCTGCCAGACGGCGGAAGAAATGCCGGCAATTGCACGCCTCTTATTAGCTGTCAATATGGAGTAGGTACTACACCTACTTTCTTCAACGCAAACACTAATTAACTCACCTATGCCCTAATCTGGGAGTTTTTTCATTCTTCTCTTCGTCTTCTATTTTCTCCATACCTGTAGTCCCCATCTGTCTCGATGGGTCCCCGTTCTCCAATGTCGCGGACGAGATTACGTTTAATGCATGGCCAAAAGGCTGGGTCGCGTAACCGTTTTCTGCCTCTCCCTTGGCATCGTCGCTTGGCCCGGTATGGGGCGAGACGGCTGCTTTAGATATATGATCGAGTAGACCGTAGTGGGAGGAGTGGCACGCTCTAAATTGCAAATAGAGATCGCTTCGCTTCCAGAGAAGGAGAAAAAAAGGGACCCCCCCCCCCCGATGGCCAGGCGCGGACAAGTCACACGATCGACGATCGCATGAACTGTTTACTGCTCGAAACAGAAAAAGTGGCCACCCGTCGCAAATTGCTTGTCCACGTCAAGCTGCCCTCTTTGTTTTTCTTTCTCCTACCGGCACTCCATTCTCAGTCCACTCGAGCTAGTCAATGTTCTTGTAACGAAGTACAGTGCGGCTAGATTTCTGCGATCGGCATCATTGACAGCGGGCAGTATCATCGAGGCCCACCCTAGTTTTTCTCAACGCCTGCTGGCCAAAGATTCTGCCAGGGTCCCTCGACAACTGATCTCAAAAGTCGGCCAGCATTCTTGACCCAAGCAGACCTTTTCGGCAAAGCCGATTTCAAGGACACCCCTTACCAAAGCCGAGATATCGCTGTTAGTGCCCAGGGAGCGGCTTCCAGCGGACATATCAGCACTGCACACGATGCTTCTTTGGGGGCTGCCGGTGTCCGGAGGAGCTGTAGCACTGACGGGGGAAAAACGACGACCAAGAAGTTCAAAGACATTCTTGGACAGACATGGCTTTTTCCCCACGCCGGGTGAAAATCGTACGATTTTGTCGCAGCTAGTAATGTTAGAGCCTTGCAACGCACACTAGCGGCTGGAGGTTGTTCATCTGGCCGCTCCATTTAGATTCCGTGTCTCGGATTGGCAATGGGTACGGATCAGTTGCCATGTACCCCATATTTCTATTGGTGATTCATCAGTAGGCGTGCTTTAGTGGTGTAGCACACTATAGCGATCTCACATCTTGCTACTCCGTGCGTATGTAATGGTGGCGGTAGTAATACCTTACCAACCATCTGGATAAATTCTCGCGACACACCCGCATCATCGCCGGTTCTTTACCTCAACAATGCTGAAACTGCTCCGTTTATCGCTCGCAACAGCTACTAATTAGTACCATCTCGGAAGAGTTACAAGGGGATGGGGAAACGTCAGGAGTGCAATAGATAGACCACACTGCCACGTTCTGGGCCCTCTTGTGAAAGGATCAAACTACACAGGGTGCTCTGTACACGCCCGTTCAGAATCATTCCTAGGCGTGTGTACTAGTGTGAATTGCTCGATAGACTCGCAAGCATGCCTTCTCCATACTATGCACAAGCAGTAGTACTACTCCGTACCAATCTTTGGCCAAAAGAGAAGGAATAACAAGGGTAGGGGTGTTTGTACAGGCAGAATCGAGCATAGGGGAGCAAACGAAAAAGAAGAAAAGGCCCGCAGAGGGTGTGGCTCTGTATCAGGCTCAGGCCACCAGGTTCTCAGCAAGGATATCAAAGAATCTATCAGATGTGATATGATGCTTTCAGATGGGACTAATACGGTGCTCCGATGTGATGTAGCTGCGCGCGTAAGCGGCCGGCAGTTATATCCTAGGCCGGGGTTAGGAAAGGGGCGTCTTGAGGAAATGTCGACACCAGACTGAAGCGGAGATGTTACCCAGACGCACTCAATTCCACCACGCTGTGCGTACTCTGGGGGTAGCAAACGCCGTCAAACATAGAGCGCTATCTCTAGATGTGAGGTAGCGTACGAGTCCTAAGGTCTAAGATACCTAGCCAGCACGACTCCATATTCCATATTTCGTACTTGTACAGCTCTCATGCCTTGGCTTGGCAGATGCTTCTCACTCTCCCTCACATCACCGATAATTCGCGCGGATGGACCCCGAAGCACCAGGCCCATCGTCCCGGTAGTGTAAAACTATAAGCAAGATGGGATTCGCTTCCCTGGAATTGCCGCATGGCTAGGCAGAAATGATGTGAAGTCACATGGGATTCACGAATAGGCACTTTCATTGCATGTACCAGTTGTTTTAGTCCACATACCAGAGGGCAAGCAAGCAGCGACGGCGCGGCACGGCCCATCAACTGCTTCGGGAGTGACTGCGTGATCTTCTAATCCACCAGAGGAGTGAATTGAAACCACGAAAGCCACGATCAACAACTTTCAGCACTGCCAGAAGAAGGTGAAGGGGCCTAGGGCAGACCAATCGCGAGACACGGATAGATCACCGACGCAGATGATGGTCGCCGATACCCGCCAATCTCTAAATGTCAGCTTGTCGACTGATGGGTACTCGCATGTGCAAAAAAATGAGCCGTTGAACGGGGATATGTCGAAGACCAATAGGGAGCAAGGTATTCCAGACAGGCCCCTTCTCTGCCTTTTGAGCTGCTAAACTAAACACAGCTGTTATCACCGTCTCCGTGGCATTGGACTAAAGCTGTCACTTCATCGCACCAGGCAGCCGATTCAATTCACGCCCGTAAGCCTAGGCTGTACTGGGGTAGATAACCCCGGGATACTTTCAAGGCCACTCAAAAGAATTGCTTATAAGCGATTTAAAGAGAGACATAGGAAGATGGACTGCACTGCGAAGCTCCAGCAAGTTGCCAGTGCATAGTAGCTGTCCTTGGCCGTGTGATTCCTCTGAAGACTTGCATATACATACAAAACGCGCGTGCGCATACACACGTACATGCGTACAGGTATGCATATGCATGTTCTCAGCGCCAAGATGCAAACTCGATAAGGTCGGCGCTCGGTTTCGGTGGCTGCGCATGTATGGTATGGAGCAAGTGACTTAAACTTGCATGATCCTTGCACCCCCTTCGGCCAACTCGCGAGCAAACGCGGCTAATAGCCAATCTAGACCCAGGTTGGCCGAGAATCGAACGAATCTGACCGCTGCGAGGCGGCAGCACTGCTGTCGACCACAAGACAAAGTTGTCAGAGACTTTTCCCGTCCCCAGTTAGCGCGTCCCAAGCTGATGATGCCGGACCGTCCCTTGTCCTTGTCAGTCGAAGCGAGATCTTTCGACTCCTCGTGGGCGATCTAGGAACAAATCGAAGCCTGTTATAAAAAGAATCTGCGTCGTGTCCAGCACGGCATTGAATCGTTTGCTCCGTACTTCGAATAAAACTATGACCAGTAGCAGTGCAGCCTAAGATTCCATACCATGTGCTTGCCCGTTGTGGCCCTATTGTAGTAGCATGCTGTATATTTCTGACTGTGCAATAGACAAAAAGAGTACGAAGTGCTGCGTGCACGAAATATTGCTCGGTTATGGTGGTTTTAAATTGTCCAATCATGCACGGAGTAACCGTGGGGGGATAGCAGTTATCTCTTATGCTCCGATCGCAATGAGTTGCGCTTTCGTGCTTGTAGTAGCTACTCCATTCATATACGGCATACAATATGATTGTCAGCTGCAGGCACGACGCGGAGCCCATATTCCAGCTATTCCAGCTGGAAGAGAGTCCCAGCCGTCATGAACCAGGGTATTATACTCTGAACTCTACCGCTGACCTAAATTGCCCGTAAATAATGGTACGATTTCAGATGACGATAGATATAAAGTGGGGACGCCATTAAAGCGTGTGGAGAGCCCGGGGCCATGTGAAAGGTACTTGTACTTCGTATATAGTACAGGGAGCGTACCCTTTCCGGCCGAAGCCGACTTCCTTGCGCCTTTATCAGATGCGAATTACGAGTATAATTTCGTATAGACCTCCCAAAATTGACATATGCCTGAATAGCGACGGAGACAGTCCGAGAAAGAGCGGGATGCTAGCCCCGATTCGATTTTCAGTTGAGATATTATGACTCTCAAAGGGTAGGTGGCGAATTAGAGATGAAAGAAATTGTCTTCGCGTCATCGCTGGCCCCATCAAACTGGAGTGTAGCATTGAGCTTCCTAAGACTTGTTCTTTACGGTTGATGTGGTAAGGCTGAGCAGCCAATGGGAGGTACAGGTCCGCGAACCATATCGACGAGGAGGGATGCTTTTGAAGTGAGGCTGTTCCTGTACTCTGCACACATCTCGTACTGGTAGTAGGCGGGCTAGAGCCGCTGTTTGCAGTGTCAGAGGAATGAAAAGCCGCCGCAATGCTCTCAGGATATCCTAGCGTGAGCTTCCACTGGCCTTGGATATTTGTCTCATCGCATATATTTAGTTCGAAATAGCGGGGTTGGAGCGCGCTTTACGAAGCCGGGCGCATAAGAATCGCGCTATCGACGGTGTGCCAGTCGATTTCTCTAGTGGCGCCTGAGTTGCCAGCATCTATTGTTTGCCATTCAAACAGGAGGGTTACTACTGCAACTCTGCGCATGCAAAGTTATCACAGCCCATCGCAGCGCGCAGGTGGGTCGATATAGCCTCCCGCCGATCCATGCCGGTACCGATTTGCAAATGATACTGCTTTCAGAACACACTTGTCCGCCCATGTGTAGCAGTGCTTCGTGCATACACACACATGCATGTGTCTGCCTTGAGTGCGAAAGTGTATCACCAAGGCCTGATCAAGCTCGCTCATCGTTTCAGGAGAGAGTTACTCATAGGAGCAAAAGGAGAGCTGTTGAGATGAGTGGAGTCCCGCTAGTAACAAACATTCAGTGTCCTTTTTGTGTTTTCTTTCTTCTCTTAGGCAGGAGCTGTACTCTTCCCCCTTGTCAGTATGCGGAGTCGGAGCGTGCAAAGGAAAATAACACGGCTCTGCAGTACCTACTTGTACCATAAGAAGCGAGCCAGCACTCCATATTTGCCAGTCCTAATGGGGGAAATCTGCCGTAGCATATCGACATGGGGATCGACCCAAAACTTGGAGACGGCGTCGATGGCCCGGCTCTTCCACGCGACGAATACCAACGGCGTCGTATCAGCGGCCCCCTTGCCCCCTTGTCTAACGGTCAACAGAGCCTCCTTAATAGTGCCAAGTGGCTAAACTTTGGGGGAAAAGGCAAAAGGGAAAAGAAACGAAAAGAGACCTGTCACGTCGGCAAGCATCTAGCATGGTAAGCAGAGCCGAGGCCAAACTTACTCATGCATCTCGTAAGGGCCACGATGGAGTGATTGGTGGTCGCAAGCCAGTCAATGCCCAAGGATGACGCCGCCTGGCTTCGCGGCAAGGAGTTAAGATTGGCTCGACGACGCGCGCGAAGCACTGCCTTTCGAGCTTCGCCTAGACGCAGGTCACGGGTGAGGGTGTAGAGCTGGGGGAGGTAAAGGAGGGAAGAAAAAGATTAAAGAGCAAATCACCGCGATGGCGTCAGAGTAGGGATTCGGCGCAGACGCTATCTCCCTGCCTGGAGAGCACTTCCCTCAGTCGCTCTTTCTTCTTCTTGCAGCTGCACGAGGGAAGGGAAGCTGCGCCCTGGCCCTGTACCTGCCCATCAACCCCATGGCAGCTGCTTAGTTTGTCCACATTGTGCGCGCACTGGTCTGCCTTACATAAGACCGCCGCCTTGAAAAGGCACTCGTCAGTCGTACATGGCGAAATCTAACGCGTAAAATAAGACGTCAAATAAAGATGCGCCAGTAATGCTAAAAATATCGCTGCTACCACATCAAGTACCTAGGTAGGTACTAGACAAGTACTACAATTGATCTAGCCTGCCTCGAATCTGCATTGAATCTACCTCAACATCCCAGTTACCGAGAAATGCCTACAGTACAGTAGTAGTAGTATATGCTTTTCGCATCTTGACACTTCTCGTAAGAACAGCCAATCTCTTGTTCCCAAAGTAGGTAAATAAAATACTACTCGTGCTAGCGACTGAAAGGGTCCGCTTGAGGCAGTGCATCAGATGAATCGGAGGCATCCCACTCGAAAACAGCAGAAAAAAAAAAAAAAAAAGAGGTAAAAATTCACCCCCCTCATATTCCCTCAGAGAAAAATACCTAATTATATACACCCTTCCTGATAAAGACTCAATGGAACTCAGTAGCCAAGACGTGGAAAAGAACTCATAAAATAGACCCAACAAAGTGGCGTGAGTTTTTGCAACGAGCCTGTCCTACAAGCAATGGCCGGGGCGTCGCATGAACAATCCAATCTCATTCATTTCGTCCAGATGCTCTGCCAAGCCACGTCCATCCCATGCATAGGTATGTATCCAGCTAGTACGTGCTGTTGGCGCAGTAGTGCGTGAATTGCTAGCCCAGTATCAGTACCTCTCCGTGCAGTAGATGCCTAGGTAGGCAATGGGTTTTTCCTTGGATTTTCTGTTGGCTGCGTTGGGCACGGCCACAGCCCATCATCGACCTCGAGTTGAACCAAAAGGTCACACACACTTCTTCCTTTGGGCTCCCTCTCTTTATGTACCATCACGCAGCACCTTTGTCCAGGCACCCTTCAGCCCAATGGTGCTTGCAGCGATCCTACAGTACTTCTTCACTGTCTCCATGCCTGGCTACTGGGTACTAACGCAGTACAGCATGCTACTTCCTACCTACTTGTACATACCCGCACACCCACATCCACACCCATCGTATCGCATCGTACGTACATAGCATATTCCCTCCACTAATAAGAGATCTTCTTCTCCAGGCTTTCGCCATCTCCGTATCTCTTTTAATTAAACCAGCTTGTACGAAAAGCGTAGAGTACGGAGTCGCAGGGTGGCATTTGCAATTTTCTCCTCGCATCTTATCATATCATTTCCTACACATCACATTTCCTCTCAACTACACACGTCCTAATTTGTGCCCCCGGTCCGGCTCAGAAGCGCACTTTCTGATGACATGTCTGCATGCAGGATCACACATTGTCCGGCTGACATTTGGCGGCACAGCCGCGCTTTTCAAATGGCTGAAAATGCTTGTAAATCCCCCGTCAACAGAACGGCCACAACCACTCACGCAGCATCTGGCTTACCTATGTGGTGTTGAGTGAACGATAATCCCGGATGCCATTAGTGATCCATCACGCACGAGTGTTACCTATTGGGGCTCTTCGACTCCTGGGCCACTTACCATTAGCCCATAATAGTAATCACCCATCAAGCTGGTGTGCAAATAAGTAGCCCCTGCAGGTTCTGCCAGAGCAGTCGACTTCAGCCTTTGTGCAGGCTGTTTGCAGGCCTATTTTGCCGGAAGCGGAGCCATGGCCATGGGTCTTTGACATCATCATGCCAGAATTTTAACCCCAGCGCTCTTTAGATTATCCGCCAATTCATCGGCCCCGATCCCGACAGGCATGGGATTTCTAGGCTCAGGGAGCATCCTGCAGCCCAAGGCCTTCGTTTCGTTGCTATTTCTCGGGAATTGGAAGCTCCTCGGTCGCTTCGTTTATGGGCTTGGGGGCCATTAGAGGGAGGAACCCCCTCAATCCGGAGACCGATAAATAATATATTACTGCCAATCAAAGCTATTTGGGCGCTCAACGCTATTTCAAGAATGCGGCCTGTAATATGTGTAGCCTAGGATGGAAGAGCCTAGAATGGTAAGCAGAGTCTTTCTTGGAAGGCTATCAGTCAATTATTAGAGCCACTCCTAGGACCTTCACAGCAGGAAATCGGCCCATATGATCCATCTATGTACGATCAGTCGCACGGAGCGTAAATCTCACGCCGAAGCTGCAGTACCTACTACATATGTACATCCCAGTGCTCAATGTGTGCGTGTGAAGCGAGTACGACGAAGTTGGGAGTACAATGCTTGTAGTATCGAGCACGTACAGTATGAGTACAAGTATGGTTCATCCTGGCAACGGTCGATCTCCAGATCAGACGATCGGTTATTCGATGCACTCCTCCCTTTCCCCCCTTTCAACTGTCTGATCCCAACGGTTTGGCTTTGGAGACGTAGATGCTGTCCTGTGCTTAACCGTATCGTATGCAGTATGCGACTCAGCAACGTTGGCGAATCCATCTGATAATAGGCCAGGCAATCTTACCTGATTGCGCTGTCCCAGAATTCGGAGTCGTCCTTGAACAAGTATCTACTCACCCGGCCGTTGCCGAGGGGGTGTAGAAGTATGAATACCTAAGAGGAAGAATACTGTACCCCTTTGTTTTCGAGTTTCGCTCCATTTTAGCGTTATAATTCCGTTGCTACTGCTCCGTAGTTCTTAGCCTTGAGCCCCAGTTGTATGGAAGGGTGGCTGGGGAGCTTTTCGACCCCGGCTGCATCTCAATGTATCTGTACTATGGCAGCCGTGACCAGATCTCCAGTCTATCATTTGTCATCTATCCAAGAGATTTCAAGTCATACATGTAAATGACAGCCACTGTGTCTGACTAGCTACAGTAGCTCTCTTGAGACAGGGTTTCGCAAAAGCGAGTTAGAGGCCACTCATAACGGCACCTAGTGTCGCCTCATCAGATTAGGTAGTAATCTACTACGTAGTTGAATTTGTTATGCATTCAGCCGGCTGAGAGGGAAAAGCGCAAAGTAATAGAGAGAACTGGTGAATTTGAACCCATCAGTAATCTCGACGGAGTTTCATGTTTGAATATTAATGATAACATGCCAATGCATTTGGCATATGGCGAGGAATGGCCCAAGTCGACAGCTGTAGGGTATCGTGTATAAGAAGGATCTCCACAAACGGTAGGAGAAGGGAGTAAGCGCAAGGTAGTATAGACGGAGAATTCCGCTGGTGATGTTTGCAACCCGTTTCAAAGGCACTCCGTAGAAAGTCGCATGCCGTCATCTCATCAGGCTATACCTGTATGTAGGGGGTATGTAGTATTGTAGTGCCCAATGTTTCTAATGCCAGACGGGGAAGGGAATTGTATAGGCTGGGGTGGGTGTCATCCGATGTCAGCCTGCAAAGTTCGATCGCTTCTCAGCCTTCCAGCATGCAGTTGGTAGTATGAACTACTTGTATTGCCGTGCGGTAAGCCCATATCGACAAGGTTAGGGGATTACATATCGCGCTACCCTGTTATACGTGACCACCTTCTTGATACTTCCAGGAGAGTGCTTATCTGGTTGCTAATACGGAAAGTAGTAACGCCGAGGCTCCATTGGTGAAAGATACTGCTTGAGTTTTCATGGCCTTAGTCAACATGTAATATGAGGATTTGGGACAGGTGCGGATGGGGGGAAAAAGGGGAGCTGATATCAGAAGAGGTGTAACGGATATGGACATGAGCAGGAGGTCCTCGTACGCGTAACTAATCCTACGCCAATGCCCCGAAAGCCCGAGAGCTGCATTTGCCGGTAACAAAACGATAGGTAGGTATAGACGATTTACTCCGTAACATGCGCTCGATAGGCCCGTTAGGAGATGGTAAATCCACATATGCGTACATATCATATTGGTATGTAGCCAATACATCATGCCTTTAACTTGGCATGTGGCAGGATCTGGATGGGTATGCTGTTCGGAGGGTTATTCCAGCTTTGGAATCGGCCCCATTGTTCTGATCAAGCTTGTGCGGCGCGCTAGCTAATGGCCAAATTACCAGTCACACCACAGGGTCTTGGATGGCCATTAATTGTACGAATGTGAGATTGTCCGCCCGCTTTGCGGCATAGCCAGCATTGCAGCCACCACTAGGGCTGCAGTGCGAACATCTGTCTGCCTTGCGCGCACCGTCATGGATGGCAGTGTGGACAAACGATTGCGGTGGTCAAAGGGGCAGGGACGGTGATGGGACCTGTCCTTCGCTTAGACAAGAAACGTGCCGAATACAGATGATCCAGAGCGAGGTCCATACTTGGAGGTGCTATTATTATTCTAGCGGATCCTCGCTTGCTAATGAGCGGCTGGGCAGCTTGACGGCCGATCTCAAAAGTCTCACTGACCTGCGGCGGCCTAGTAGCCCCGAGCCGAGTCGCCATATTAGTGTTGGATCCAAGCGTCGCACTTTTCCCCCTTCTCATCCTGAAGTAGTACCAATCAGCCAAGCTTCGCCGGGCTGGCAGCTGCTAGGCCATGCGTGTCATTACAAGAGAAGAGGGCTGTGAGAACCAATGGCAGGAGGAAAAGAAAAAAGATCATTGCATTGGATGTGACTGCTCGTGAGACGTGCATGTACGAGGGCGAGAACATGGCTGGGAGCGGCTCATGCATCACTTGAGTAGGCTAACGCATGCTAATTTCGTTGACTCGTAAACCAGCTCGCGATGGAGAACCGTCGTGTTCGGGCGTTGAGATTTGGCGCATGTGCGTGTGATCGAAAGAAAAAAAAAAAAAAAAAAAGAAGTGGTCCTTGAGTGGGACGCCGTTTGATCGATCCATCAAAAAGAAAGGAAGACAAAATCGACGCTATGGCTTACCTTGCCTTAGTCAAAAGTGGGCTGTTAGCTGCTTGGCGCCTTTTGCGCTTGGAACAAGAAGAATATTCGATTCTACCAGCCTGGAAGCTAGAAGCACACGCCACGTGCAATTCCGACACCTGTGGGGTGTTCCATTGAATGAACGACTTTATCCGAATACACAAGGGTCCCTGCTAACACAACGTAAACTCTGAAGCTCCCTCTGCCCTGATATGACCAGATTCCTGCTTGGACAAGGCGAGAATCCAGTAGCTGAGGCACCGGGGCGACTCAGCTTCGCTTGCGAGAAGAAAAAGCTCTTGTTCCAGACCGAGCAAGTAACATATTAAACCCCGCTTTGGTCCTTCTCATGACGCCGAAAATTGGTCTGTTGTGTCTATGTTGCAGCGTGTTTGGATGAGCTAGATAAGGCGGGTGACTCTAAGCTGCAGGTCTTGGCCAAGCTGGTTTGTCTCGAAACATTGGGCAAGATTCTGATTGAGCCCCTTTCCCTTATCTCAGAGCAAGTAGTATAGCGAGCAAATACCCTTCAACCCGATGATGTTGGTTCCAATCAACGTTTCAGATGTGGCTAGCTCTAACGTAGTTCGATATGGGATAAGGCTCGTCACAATAGAACCAAGCTCTTGAGTCCTTGTGGAGGAAGTTGGCGGAGTATCTTTCTCCTGTCTTCTCTCGCCACAGCCACTTCAATGACTGGTAACACAGCCGTGTATACGATTCGGCTTGCTGCACCAAACACAAGATTGAGCTATGCTTGAAAGTATTAAAATTTCCGAGTCCCGCAAGCCGGCTAATATGGCGGCACAAGGACCAGAGGTGTGTGAACATAAATATGCCTGTGAGGCATCCGCGTTTTAAAATTCACCAGCCATCTAAGCTTTGACTGGGCTTTGTTATTCACTACTGCGAATAGCTGGATGAAATGGTTCAGTGGCTCAATCAACATGCACTCAGGCTGCTTTGCGCAGCATACCTACCGTACATCATGTGGGCAAAGCACATCATATGGGAAAAGAAAACGCTCCTGCATTTCAGTACCCTAATTGTTGGGTGTAGAGTAAGGTGGCTAAGATCGAGGAGTTGAGAAGCAGTCGCTGGGGCAAGATCGAAGCTAGTGCTTCCTTGTGGATGCCCTCCTATTTTGGCCCCCATACCAGTTTAAGGTCTGGACTGGAAGGTATTACAACGTGATCCTCCCGATTAAGAAGTAAGTCGTCTCTGTATGTAAGGGCGTGCACAGCTTACAAGCATATTGCTCTATACTGTAGCCCTTTCCGTAAAAAGAGAGAGCTGGCACTGTGACCAGGATTCTACTGCTCCTTTGGGCGCCTGAAAGACACTCAGCTGCCACCAGGTTCCTGAATGGGCTGGATACAGCCCACGAAAGTTGATGCTAGCTGATATCCACGACGAGCACAGAGTCGGGTTGCGACACTCGGGAGCTAGCTGAATAAACGTGTAGAAAGAGGGGCGATGTACTTGTAACTTGATAACTTTCCGTCAACGGCGTGTTTGGTCTCCCCTACTTGGATTCTGCTGAAAGCCTACGGAGATGTTGGCGTGCGACTGATGAGAGACAGAGCGAATGGAGCTTGATGAGCCACTGTTGAGGGGATCGATTTGCATCATGAGGATGTATGATAAAGGAGAGAATGAATAGCAGCACTTCGAGATGGAAACAAGTGGAAGTTTTGAGAGCATGCGATAGAATCTGGCCGGGGTCCCGTATTGACCAGCAGCTGCTGTTCCAGACTTTTAAAGAATAGTATCGGCTGCGCGCATGGCCTAGCCGTACGGCACGGCTGGCCAACATGCACAGGTGTTACGAACAAGCCACAACGTGGTTGAAACGTTGGATAGGTTGACAATGGCGCGAGAGCAATGCTTCTGCGAAGGGGCCTCTATTGCGATGTAGAGGCGATGTCTGGCTGAATTACTGCATTGACACCTTGTCACCGAAAGCGAGGCGGCGTTGATGCGCTTGAGGTTATTCAACCGCTGGTTATTCGGCTTCACCCTACGCACTGTTGATTTCCAGCTTCCAGCCCTGAGAAAAAGGTGCTTTCAGTGTAACAGCCTCAGCATCTACAGAGAATGCTATATGCATGTTGCTGTAAAGTGCCTAGGTACTTCTTTTATCTCTCAGGTGATGGGAGAGACTGTTATCCATAGCCAACACGGCACTCGAATATTAGTCCTAAAAGCAAAGAAAGAAGTGTCCCAATATACTGACTCAACCTACTGAAGCAGCCAGTGGTTAGGATAGCTGTGGCGCGTCACTTCTGTCATAAAGGCAAGGTTTGAGGAGCGGCACAGTGTGCGAGTGTTTGTTGATGGACGATGAGCGGCGCTGACCATATTGGTGTGAAGCCAGCCAAGAGCAGAACAGGGCTCGCCTGACCTGGCGTGATCCAGATCCACAGTTAAGAAGCATCTGATCTAGGCTAGTAATATCTCAGCGAGATTGGGTCGACGGGCCATCTCGCCATCTTACAAGGCAGCGGTTGCAACAGGGTGCCACCCGCACGCAGCTATCGGAGCGCCATGCTTCTAGCCTGTGTGCAGCTAGGCAGTGAAATGGTGGACACCCAGTAGCTTGATACGAGCACATCGTACTTCGCACGGAGTAGATGATTCGTTGACTAGTTTGAATAGCGATACTGCCTAGTCGTGCCAAGATAGATTAGCAGTCCGTAGTATGTATGGAGTGACTTTGTTGGTATGTCACCAATTTAAGCCAGCCGCTGAAGGAAGAGGGTCTGCTCTGGAAACCGAAGGGGTTGGACGATTTGGATTTGCCAGCTTGTCTTTTTTCAAGGAGAAAACCAGCCAATTGTGTGGATTTTCTTGGTCCAAGTAGTGCTATTCACCAGGCTGTGGTGGTGTTCCTTTTTGCCTGTATCTCGTGTTTAGTAAACCAATGCTAGGCAGGTATTGCATCGTCATTGCCATGGCATTGCATCGTCGCAGTCTCCGTGACGCCTGTATGGTATGATCCTGCTGGCCACGACATGGAAGGAAGTGAGCAGCAGCAAACCACTAACTAGTAGACCGCTGACCGAGGAGCAAGTGTTAGGTTCATTGAGCTGCGGCCGTCGCTAAGTTTAGGACGATGGCCCACCAATTGTAGGTATTGAAGCCATACTAGCACGATGCATGGTGACCAAGACCCCCCAGCCGAAGGGGGCCAGATTTACCGCTCTGACTACTCCATTCAAGTACATGGCGCCAAGGTTCCTGGTAGACGAATGCCACTAGGAGCTCCGGTCGAAGGAAAAGGCGGTTGCTGAGGGCGGCACAGAGCGCTAACTGGGGGCGAAAAAGAAGTAGAACGTAAGAGACAGTGCAGCAAGTACGGAGTAGAATCAGTCGCTTATGATTTAACGTCGCATCGTCTTGGAATGTCCTTTCAGACCGACCGGGAGGCGTTGTTCCTGGTACGGCATCGACAACCTCCAGTATCCTCAACGGACGATCCTCAGGCCATATCGGGCAGAGAGAAATGCCGCCGACATGAGGAGGTCGTGGACCCGGCACACGAGTGGTATTGCCGGTACTGCAGCAGGAGTATGATAGCTTGTAGTATAGGTATACGCGGGATTAGAAAAAAAATGCCGACTCCTCGATCCAAGCAAAGGCGGAGCCACTCAACTAGGCAGGCAAAGACTGCCTGTCCAGCTACGGCACCGAGAGGCCCGATTCTGGGGACCGCAAATCTGGCATCTCCCCTGCCCTAAGGCCGTCCCAAGTGAGCGTACCGGCGGTCATGGCTGCAGCAGGACTTGCACAGTATGACAAGCAAAGCGACGAGAGTTCTGGATCGTTTGAGATCGCGCCAGCGGCCGGCGACAATTGCTGCTGCCAGTTGCAGTGGTCAGCTGTGATCCTGCATGGAGATGCATGCACGATCCTCCCCGTCGGCTCCTTGGTCTGTCGAGATCTCGCAACACTCTGATGACGATAGCACTTGTGCTGGAAAGGGCGCGGCCGGCGTCGACTGTTGGTTCTCGCAGCGATCAGACGCCTCCAGCTACACGCCAATTGCATGCCGCATCCTCATCGCGGTCTGTGGCATCCAGAGTAGGATAGGTGAGCAAATGTAGTGGCCGCTGGTGGTTTTACTATAGTAGCGCCATGCTCGGCGGCGAAAGCTGACGATGTCGGCAGCCGGACGTCATCCTGTCATAAAGGCAGGGTCTCGACCCTTTTCGAGCCGGACTCGTGATCGTAGATGTCTGATCGCACCGATGAGGCAGGCACATCTCACTGTGCCGCGCGATATGGAGTTGCAAGGTTATAGTACCTGGCCACCGCCTTACTCAGTATCGGTTGTACCTGTAAGCTCCCGTACCGTCGAGCCCAGGCATGTTCTAGGCATCTCAGTGCTAAATAGGTCCGCAGCACGGGGCGCGAGCAGGTACTCTCCAGGTACTCGGTACCACGCCCCGACCGCCTCCGTAGGTCGGTTTAGTAGACACGGGCTGCTATCTACTACGACAGGCATCTGGCGTCCAGCGGCTGCCCGCCTATGCCTGCTCCTTATTTTTCTCCTTTACAGATGTTCCGAGGAGGAGGATAGAAGGAGGAGACAGAAGACTCTTTGGCTTTGCTTATGTATGCAAATGCACGATGTCTTTCTCGCCGGAACCGCTGGTGCTCATTGCCGAGGGTAATTTTGTGCACAGAGCACACGTACCGTATACATCTTGTAGACACACGTGGCGCCATGTGTCTGCGGTGAGGCCGTGCATGAAAGCTGCTGAATGGGGATGGGCAGGTGCGCTCCCCAGAGTGGCTTAGGCTAGAGCCGATGGCCTCCTTCCCCGTTGTCGTATCCCTACAAAATCTCTGCTGATCTTGTCTGGAAGCGGGCCAAAAACCCCTGGTGTGTCTTTCCGTTTTTTTTTTTCCCGCTTTATCTCATTCTATCTCATTCACCTTTGCACCGTTGGTACGTCTACAAGTACAGGTACACTCGAAGTTGCAAGTACAGGGCGCCTAGCCTTGTAGGCATAGAGCTGCGAGGTACTGTCAAGGTACATAGGGGGTAGGGAGGGGCCCGTAGACTACTTACTATAGATGGGTTACATATACCTGGCTGTATCGTATATTCAACGTACCTGCTATGGTCAAAGCATTTAGTACCAGGTACTAGCAGGCAGGTACTGTATTAGTTAGCAGGCTTGGCTTATCATATTTTCTCCATGATTTGATCATTTCATCTCATTATGCTCCATCTTTTTCATGCATCATCTTCGTGACTGTTCTCGAAGCGGCTGGCTGGACAATCGAGGCAGGCTGGCTGAGCCATTGCTTGATATACGCAAGTGAAAGGCAATGGCTGACTGAGGGCGTCCCCGCCAGCTGGCGCTGTCAGTGTCAGTCGACTTTCTCAGCTCCGCAAATGAGAGGCATTCTTCGCTGCGCGAACACTCCATATCGTGGCGTCAAGGAAAGGCGCGAATCGAGATCAAATACGGAGCACACCCTACGCGCATGCTGCGACCTGGTACCGGCGACCCAGACCAAGACCAAGAGCTGCGTATCGTACATACCTGTACATACGCCCACGCCTCCGACCTCCCTGCGCAGAGCATGGCGCTGTCTGCATCTCAGCCGCCCCTGTCACCGCACTGGCTTCATTCCAGGCAGAGGAGTGTGGCTAGCAAGGGGTGAAGGCCCACCGCATCTTGTCTTGTCTTCCTTTTTTCCACGCTGGAATCCCGCCCTTGTCCATCGTCATCTTCACCCCTCTCGGGCGCTAGAGGAGCAAGGTTCGAATTCGAAATCTAGGCTCACCCCCAGCCGCCGACCACGTTATACACTTCTATCTGACCGCCCAGACCAGAGTCGCTAGCTCGGACGCAGAAGCAAGTGCAATCCAGTACCGCGGATTTGCCTGGGTCATGGTCCCCACCCGCACTCATCTTGCTTGTCCCCAATCTCTTGTCTTGGGTCCGGGCCAAGGGCCTCGTTAGGGCATCCTCCCATCTCAGAAGGCTGTCGTTGGACCCCTGCCCATTGGCCACGGCCGCAGAGGTGTACGGAGTGGGCTCCGTACCGGCTCAGCTTTAGGGACGCCCATCACACAACCTCTCGACGCCACCACGCGGTCGCTTTAGATCTCTTTGCCTGGATCCCCGGTCTCTGCTTTTTTGGAAAACGGCAGGGCCTGCCAGCTCGGCGACGGGTCTTTATTGGCATCGTCATTTATAGCCTTGTGCTCGCTTCCCTCTTGCTACCCTTTTCTCTCTCTACCTGTATTTAATCCCAACGTATCTCTGCTGGCCCCCCACGTCTGAGCCCGGCCTGCTTACCCTTCAATACCTGGATACTGTATATACCTACATATGCGAGTCCGCTGCGATCATCCTCGGCCCCGTTTCTAAGTCGCCAGGCCAGTGGCCACTCCACCGCAGACGCCGAGCTCGACCCAGCGCTTTTGTGCCCCTAGCATTTGTGCTAAGTCAGATGTATCGACGACCCTGACTTGCGCCAGATCTTTTGCTTGCCACACACGCTATGGAAGCGGGTGACGTTGGAGCCCGACAGAGGTGCGTTCTTACTCATGCATTCCTCCAGGCCTAGCCGTTTGATCGTACGCCCCCCCTCTAAATCTGGAATTATTAACTCACAACTCCCCCTCGTTTCTCTCCAGTATTGGTCTTTCTTCTACTCCTACGCGATTTGAACATCAACCATCGCAACCTCCCCATCCACACCAGCAGCAACGAGAAGCCGTCGACAGACGGTATCAGGACCAGCCTGTCATGGCAGCAGCCTCAGTTCTCGCCCCTAACGCTCACTACCCATCTCAGTCATACCCATCCAACTACTCTCACCAACCTTCGTCCGGACCAAGTGTCGCCAATATGATTTCCTCAGAGCCTCGACGACCGTCCCCCGATAACGAGTCTTCGGCTCGCCAGTCACTGCCATCGATT
Source organism: Trichoderma asperelloides (assembly GCA_021066465.1). Lineage (NCBI taxonomy): Eukaryota > Fungi > Ascomycota > Sordariomycetes > Hypocreales > Hypocreaceae > Trichoderma > Trichoderma asperelloides. The sequence continues at coordinate 77,558 of JAJKFY010000012.1, forward strand.
TCAGAGGTTATTTCTGGTGCGCGACCCGGGCAGTACCCTCCACCGGCCCATGCTCCTCTGCAGCCCGGCTCGAGCTTGCCTTCGCCGTTTGCTTCATCAGCTCGACAGTATCCCGAAGCCGATAAGCACTCTTCTCAGCCTCTGCACTCTGCCGCCTACCCTCGACAGGATGGCCACGCCGCGTATTCAGATTCTCCCAGGCCACCCTTTAGCAGTGGCCGGCCTGGTCTCCCCCCTGTGTCTGATCGCCGGGCCACTCCTCCGATGAAGCACGATGCTCACCCTCTCCCGCATCACATGGTTGAACCACCAAAGCCGTCTGATCGCCATTCAATGAATGGCGTGTACTCTCAGCCGCCACCGCCAACCTCCATTCCTTACCAAACGGGGCCGCTCCCAGCAGGGCAGCAGCCGCTTCCTCCTTACCAGATTTCTCCTAGAGGGCATGCGGCTTCGCACATATCAGGCCAATATGACCCTCGGCCGGCGCCCACACACCTTGAAGAGGCCGACTATGGTAGAGCTCGATATGATAACGGAACTTCACGATCATTTGAGAGCTGGAGCTACCAGGAAGCCCTAAGTAGAGTGAGTGACTCGTCACAGAAGCTAACCTGGGGCGCAACCACTAATGGACAATACAGATTGGAACCTGCTCGCGAACCATCTTCAACTTCGCAGAGGCTTATGGGCGCATTGCCCAGGAGCAACATGGATCTCAGCCAATCCCTGAGCGCCTTCCGACTGAGCGGGAGGTGAGCGATATGCTCTCCAACGTCGAATACCTCAAGCGCTCTCTCGAACAATGCAGAGAAGTAATCGTAGCATCGCTCCAGAGCGAGAGGGCCCGCGATGGTGCCAAACCAAAGGGTCCATATGACGACGATCAGGATGTTCAAATGTATGGCGACTCAATGAAGCAGTCATATGGCATGACTGAAGTCAAGAAACGCCGAGGTGTAAGTTTGGCCTTGTTATTTGTGGCTTCTCGCAAACGAAGCGTACTAATATGCTACAGCGTGCTGCTCCTCCTGGCCGATGCCACAGCTGCAATCGTATCGATACCCCGGAATGGAGACGTGGCCCTGATGGTGCCAGGACACTCTGCAATGCTTGCGGCCTTCATTACGCCAAACTAGAGCGTAAACGTCAACTGGAAGCCAGATCGCTACGACCCAAGCCTGAGGAAAGAAGTTGAAGCGACAGCAGCCTTACTAGGGCTTGACGAGATGCTCTACGCTTTTCAGTTACCAAGCCCTTACGCGATGGTTTTCTTTTTCCCCTTTGTTTATCTGTATGGCGGAGCCTATGAAGCGGAGAGCATGCTGATGACCCGAAAAAGACATTCAACATTTTTTTTCTTCTTCACAAAACATTTTTTGCAGAACAAAATACCCATTTTCTTGCCGAGGGCCTGCATGGAGAGTTTTTATTGTACATGTGTTTTTGAACACGGGATTCTGGGATTGGGCGGCAAATAATCATGGCATTGCAGGCGTTGAATAATATACACTATAGGGTCTGGGCAATATTCACCTTTGATGATGAGATTTTGTCTTGGAGACAATGATGCCAAATTAGCTTTGGATTTCTATTTAGATCGCACTTCTTTGTATCTCTGCTACGATTGCCGCTTTGGCTAGGGCAGAATGAGAAGGAAATTTCCGAAAAAATAATATCCCCTTTCAGCGTTAATATGATACATATAGAGGATTAAACAAATGTATTTCAACCGCAGTCTCTTTTATTGCTTTCCCCCCGCGTGAATATCATTGCATTTGACTACTACTACTACTACTACTACTACTAAACTAATATCGGCTCGCAGCACCCCACATGCTCTGAATCTTTTTCTCCCCCCAAACTTGGTGCGTCATGGGCAAAATGTCCAAGTAAGCTTTTTATGTAATACGGACAGTGATTGGCCCATCTGGCTTTGCTAATGAGATCGGGTTCGGGGAAGATACTTTGTTTTACAAAGTGATGAGAGAGAGATCTCGGGGAGGGAATATAAGAGAGGGGGTGACGCTGTGTTTCGGGTAGAAAGAAGGGTGAGATTAAGCGCAGCCCTCCCGTTTGGAAACACCTGTTTTTCTGGGGGGGTGGGAACGATAACGGGCGGCATCTCTTCCATCTTTTTCTTGCTTCTTAGTGCTGATGCCTGTGAGATAAGGCTGTGAAGCAAGTAGGTAGTCTTTTTGGACCGCCGAGGAAACAATTAGAAATCTGAAACGAGATGGGTGCTAGTCCGATCTCACAGACTCTGGGGCCGTTTGCGATTATCGCGAGAGGCGGGATTGTATATTCCCCCCCCCTTCTCTTGTAATTGAGATGCGGGCCGTTTAGGTCCTTGCTCTGTTAGTTTAGATCCTGCTTCCAACATTCTTTTCTTTTCTTTTTCGTGCTCGGGTGGCGGCCGAATTCAGGCTTCTGTTCAGCTTCAACGGCCTTTGGCTTTAACGCCCCCTACGCTTTTGTCGTTGCCATAGTGGCGTGACAAAAAAGCAACAGTTGGCATCCTTCTCAATGCTTGGCGAATTTGCTTCCCCCCCCCCCCCCCACCCTCCTCACTTTCTGGAAGCTTGGGCAAAGTATACAGTACGCATTAAAGCAGGTTTAGAAAAACGAAGAGCAGAAGGACTAGGGTGAAGCAGGAGTTATCACATGGACGTGGTCAATAATGCAACCGAGCTGCATGCATTGAAAGGGAGGGAACTTCATTAACCTGGGGGGAAGAAAAAGAGAGCCGTCTAGCGATGCTTACTCCGTATTGTTGCTGCTATAATTACCATCATTTTGCCACTACTGCTGCTTGTATGTACAGTGTATATGCCTCCCTCACCTGGACTGCATGGAATCAATTCTGGGTTTCTGTCACAAAATCCTTCAGCCATGCAGGCGATATATTTGCTACGCTCGTGCACTTATTACTAGTGTGAACCAAGCAAGAGAAAGGGAATAAACGGCTGGGCTGTTGGCGAATCAATACGCCTGCTGTGGAATGGGGCTGAAGTTGAGAAGTGACGGCGGACGGATCGGCTGTCGGGTAGCTGCAGCGCCGGATATGCATGGCCCTACGGATGAGGAAATGAGAGATGGAGATGGGAGAAAACAAAAACGGCGAGGAAACAAGGGCAAGCGAATGAGTGCATTGGTGAATGAGCTACTGTATGTGATGTGCAAAAAGGGGGGAGCCCATGGCCATCATGAGCCCAACTGGGGAGCATAAGGAAGAGAGAGGCAGATGCTGGTATTGCGCGTGTAACCGAGCTGAGCCCTTTAGATTGACTCTCTTCTCGTCTTTTCTGTTCTGCTGTTGTTCCCTCACTGTCGGTTCTTTCGCCTCGTTTCTGATTGGCGGCCGTGACATCCCTGCAGCGAGATCGGGCTGTTGGTCTTGACTTACACCACATCGTCCCATCTCGATGAAGGCGCCTCTATAGAGCCCAACACCCAAAAACGCCAGCAACAGGCTATTATGACAAAAGGCTCCAAGCTAGGACAGCTTCTTAGCGCTTTTTGCTCCGCAGCATCAATCGTAGCCGGGACCGTGCCGTGCCCCCCGCGGAATGTCCGATGCGAACAGGCACTAATAAAGCACCCTGTAAAAAGAACCAACAGATAGATAGACAGCAACGCGTGGTTTGAAATTTTTAATTTTTTTTTACAGCGCATGCTCATGGTGTTTCGAGTTTTTCGAGCACAGAGCAGCAGCTGCGCACTGCTAGCCGTATCTGGGTTGTGCACGGTGACAGATGAGAGAGAGAGAAGGGAGGGCATTAGTTGGAACCGGCATGCCACGACATGGCATATTGTAGTGAGACAAATGAAGTACAAGGAGGGGCCCCATGTTAGAAAAAAAACAAAAAAAAAAAGCAACTACCTATTCGCTCAACTCCATGCTTGGCACTGCGAAAATATCATACCATGGCGTTTACTTTTTTCTTAGCACATGCATAACCGCGTTGGAAAGCCGGCTGGCGGCTCCCCCCTCCCCCCTTCAGTCACTCAAAATAGAGAGAATCGAACGAGTCACATCAGCTAGTCAGTCACATCTCATTAACAAGGAAGAACGTGGAATAAGCCACGCGCCGGGAAAGAGGTCCGGCATGCGAAAAAGAAAAGAAAGAGAGAGGAAAAAAAAAGTTACAGAATGTGCAGGGGTCGTTGTTGATTTGCTGAGAGTTGGAGTACAAGTGAGAGCTACTGTAAGATGCATGCAAGATATGCAAGGCGAGACGGAATTGGTCCGAGGATTTAGCCTAGTTCAATGTAGCAGTGTAAGTGGGCTGGAAGAAGCCGAGATGCGAGGAAACAAGAAACGGTTTTTTATTTTTATTTTTTTATTTCTATTTTTTATTTTTTTTTTTGCTTGGAGCACGCAGCTGCATGCATGAAACAAAAGGCATCAATCAGCCTTTTCTTTTGCTCTGGCTCTCGACCGGGCGTTTTGCCAACGAGCGAATGAGTCCCCCCTCTGATTATCTCCCTCCATCTCGGTCTGCACCTCTTCTTTCCCTATTGCTCCCTCCTCACCTCTGCTACTACTACCAGTACTGTGCATGTGGCATTAAAGGAGGGGCGTGTTGGTGTGTAAAACCTCATTGTCGTACGAGGCTGGAGACAGTGGCGCGGAAAGATCGGACAGGCGGGGAGCCTGCTGGACTTCATCGGACACAAGAACGCGGAATCTTAGTCTCATGGTGTCTCCCATCTTGGTGTACAGTATGCTTGTGATACGCTGGTGCTCTTATGCGTTGGTCCTTGTTTTTCCTTCTTTTTTTCCTTGTCTTTTTAATCTTGTCTGTCTGCATCTTTACAGCATGTACTTTGGTTCGCATAGACTTATTCAACAAGAATGTGTTACGGCCACACCAACAATAAAACTTTCTAAACAAGGAGTGACGCTGGACGAGCCGCTGTGGTACGGCGGGATGTGTAATGGACAGATATAGAATCAGCTACATGGCCAGCATCAGCGGGGTTATTTTGTGTTACTTGACACATGGATAGATGGAGAGAGAGAGAGAGAGAGAGAGTCAAAGCCAGCAGCCAATCTGTTTACTACCCTATCTCAAGCCACAATCTATACATAACCGTGGATCAAGGATGGCTGGTAAGACACAGTCACGCAAAAAAAGACAAGCTACGAGCCTACAACCCCATCAACACAGAGAAGAAACTCAAACATGCCAGAGTCGCACTCTGTGTGCGTTGGCATGTATAGAGAGGCTAGCTGCCGTAGCTAAATCTGTTTCCAACTAATATGTGAGAGGGCAATAGGGCAAAAAAGGGGAAGGCAGCCGGGCTGTGGCGTTAAGCTCGTATTGTGTGCGGAGTACAGAGATGCACCATGAGTAACTGCAATTAATCTTTTCTCCTTCTTTTTTTGTTTTATTTGTCCTTTATCTTGCATGTATGTACATATGTACAGTATGTAAGATATACAGTATTTTCTCTCATTGACTGGATACCAAAAATTAAAAATAATGAAGAGCATAGATGTCCGTTTTTGGTATGCAGTGCGCGACTACTTTGTACCTGTATGCTTGTTGCAAACGGCTCGATCCCCCCCCTGTCCATGTGGCTTTTTTTTTTTTTTTCTTTTTTTCTTTTTTTGTGGCGCGCCAGAAAGAGCTGGGGGTGTGTGTGTTTTTCCCTTGATGGGAAGTGGGAAGTGGGAAGTGTATGGAGTACAGAGCTGAGCTGACGCTGTTTAATTTGCCGGGACGATGGAAAGCGAAGCCTGACTGACTCTTTGCTCGCTCCCGTACTTACGCTCCATGCCTTGCAGCAGCAATCCGTGGCGTTGACGGGGATTAAGCGTCTGCCGGCATGCTCTAGACGGTCCCTCCGCGCAGACCGGCAGGGCAGAGTTTAGCGGGTTGGTGGTGCCTGTGCGTCGGGCAAAGCAAGTGCATTGTCATGCCTGCACCCGAAGCTATGCGGCTGTTCCTCTACCATCTTCCATCAATCGACGATGCTTGCCGTATGCCATACTATGTACGAGTAAGGGCCAGGGTGCCCATCGAGAGCCAAGCAGGGGGTCTCCACGGCTTCGATCGCCGCCGATGACCAACAACCAGACGGAGTACCCTGCAGCGATCATGGGTATCCACACGCTTGCCTGTTTCTGCTCACCACGATAGCTGATGCTGCTCGGCTCGCCTGGGATAGATTGCGGCAGGACAAGTACGGTAATCTCCATGTGGCCATCGTCCCCTGGGCAGGGTAGCACTGCTAACTGCGGCTGCAGCTGGCAAGCAAAGCAAGCACTTGTCACGACAAACAAATGCAGCCACACTCGGCATATCACAGCCTTGGATTCCTTCGTGCAGGGGACATTACCAGAGGAGGACCGGTAAACAAGGAGAGCAGCAAGCAGCCCCTTGTCGACCTGCGGCTGGCCTTTCCAGAGCGACGGCGGTTGCATCGCGTTCGTTACGCAGAGCAGAAGAGGCGCTGGTCGTCAGTCGCAGAAAATCTTGATCTCAGCTTCCGTCAAATCCCGGAGAGCGCCGGCCGCTGCCCAAGCCATGGTTACGCTTGGGCATCATGGCATATGCAGCTATGCAGCAGGACAGTGCCACAACTGCACGACGATGTCTGGGATGTTGCTTGAACGGCTCTGCTGAAGTAAAGAGTGGGTATAAGTGGATAGTTGAGGGATGGCGATATGAGGCAAGGCGAAGGCAGTGTTCCATATGATGCGTCCGCGTACAAGCAGCAGTGCTGCCACAGCTCACTGCTGCTGTATAGTATAAGCATATGCACGAGTGTGCGCGTGCATCAATCATGTGGATGGCCGTTTGGATGGCCGCAGCAGCCTCGCTTTGCGCAACTTGAAAAGGGAGTGGGCAGAATGCATCGTGCCGGGTTTGAGCGGCGCCAAAGGCCGAGCTGAGAGAGTTGACGCACAAACCGAGCAAGATGGAGCTAGGGGCAGGGGGGGAGTCTATCTTTGATTTCCTTTGGACCTCGTAAGAAAGCCCGGGGCAGCTGTTTCCCCTTACTCGTGTCAGTCCATCTTTAGCGGTATCCTCCAACTCGTGCTATACGGCACCGCTGCGGCTATCGCTATTCTATATTAGCACTTCATCGTCCTGAAAGCTAATCTAGAAAGCCAGCTGCTGCTTGCTAGCCGTGCTGGGGCTCCCAAGTGATTGGTACACCCCCGTCCTTCTGGGTCCCTCCTCTACCCAGATCATTTTACGATTGGAAACGATCCACTGCTCCGCCACTCGCTTCATCGAATATCGAACTAGTTCAATCGTTGTAGCAAATCTACAAGCGTTCTAGTGACTGGAGACGTAGGCTAGGCACAAGCAGGTAAGCTCTTTAACAAGTTACGTTTGAGTGTTCAGGTGGCAGTAGCTTAGTAGGCGGCAGAGAACAGGCACAGAGCAGACAGCAGCAGACAACAGCAGACAGCAGCAGACAACAGACAGTATCACTCTGCTCCATGCCCAAGCAAGGCATCAAAAACGCCTAGGCATCCATATCTTGCACACTGCCTACTGCCCAGGAGTACTTGGCATGGAACTCGTACTGTTTTCTTTCTCCAGGATAAATCGAACCACGCCATCCTCCAACCTTGTCCGCCCTTGAGCAATGAGACTTCAACCGTCAAGCCACCTTTAGGACGCCGCAACCAATTATGGACTCCAAAACCGGGTATGACCTCCTTCTAATTATCCATGTGAGTCGGTAGCCAGCCACGCGGGTCTAGAGTCTCAGCCCCTCCTCAGCCCTTCCTGGTGGCCTCTCCACCATCGTGCAGCCGGTGTAGGAAAAAGCAAACAAAAAAGAAGGGCAAAGGATCGTCACCCTTGCTCGTCTCGGAGAAATTAGGGCTTCGTTTGATGCAAAAGAGAGAGGATTTGGGAAAAGAAAAATCTGAGTTATGACGGAGGTAGTGGTGAAGGTGGCCCGTCCTTGAGTGACAGACAGGCAAAAGGGATACTAGATACTTGGCGCCGGATGCGGCTGTCACTGACACGCGCCGGCTCGTGCTCGAGATACACGGAAGCAAATCGACAAGTTCTCGTATAAACGGCCGGTCAGCGGATAAACGCAGAGAAGAAGCGGAGCTGCCCTGCCCTGGCCCACGCATTGTCTTTGGTGTAACCCGGAAGCTCGCCGTTTGCTGTGTCGTCCATAGGGCCAGCACATGCTCTTGTAGCATTGCATGCTGAATGCTACCGAGTACAGAGTACAGAGTACAGAGTACTACTGCTGCTACGGCTGCTGCTGCTCTTAGTCACCGCTGCGATGGGCAAAGCCCGATGGAAAGATTAAGGCTTCCCTTGAATGGACCCCGATGTTCCATCTGACCCGAAATGACAGGAATTCGGGAACGGGGCGTGTGATTGCAACAATGTCTCAACCCTTTTTTCATTGGCTCATTTGGGCGCTTCTGAGATTTGGGGGTGGCATCATCTGAATCAACCTCCACACCATTGAGAATCGTTCACCGATCAACGGGGCCCAAGGGGTTTTGAGCACATGGGAAGTGAGATCGATTCAGATTACTGGACAGCAGGGGATTCGGAGTTTTGACGACGAGAGAGACATCTTGTGGGCTCCGGCACGCTTGCAGCTGTCATTGCAGACATGTTGCTTTGGCCTACCAAGGAAACCAGTAAGTGGCTTGTGCAAAAGCAACAACCCAGTGCAGGCATCCATGACAAACAACCCCAGGCCGACCCAAGATGGAACATCGTATATCTGGGGCAACGAAGGCGCAGAGAAGGAAAAGAGCTAGTCGACACTAACACGGGGGGAGCCACTACTTCGCCGATTCTTCAGCTGGACTTATGGAGCTTCGGCGAGATAAGCTACTGGCTCGGCCTGGGCCATCTCGGAAACAAATTTCGGATTCGATAGGCGCCGACACCTTCAGCCGCACCGTGGACTGGCGGATCTGCCTGGAAACAGACCAAGGTACGTTCTGTACTTTGTGTCTTGAAGCGAGGCAAAGCACATACAGTACATCCCTAGTATTGCTATGTTTAGCAACCTCGCGCCAACATTCCGCCCTCATTTCTTTTTCCTGTTCCCCCTTTGACAGCGAGGCCGGCACGTGGCCCCCGCTGCCTCTCCCTCGAGTCGGTGACGTCGACTGGCCGTGCGGCTGAAGCGATCCAAGACATGGCGCTTGAGCCAAATGAGCAACCCGGACAGATTTCTCCGCTCGGGCATCATTTCGCAAAGGCAAGGGAGAGAAAGAGAGGGGGCCAGTGCGTCTTGTCCAGCTCTAGAATTATACCTCCTGGAGAGAGGAATACCTAGTAGGTAATGACGGTATAGTCGGGGGCAATGGCAATAGTAGTAGCAGTAGTAGTAGTAGTGCTGCCGCTACCGCTGCGTGTGCTTGCACGAGAACAAACAACCTCATCCACAGCATCGTCGATAGGTCTGATAGGCACACGCCGCCTTGATACGCGCACGGCGCACACCTTTCCCCTCTCAGCGAATTGCTTCTCCACCAATAGATGACCGCAGATCGCCCCTAAACTTACAGTGCGCCAGATCAGATCAAGATCAGGATCAGGACCTTTCTGCTGCTGCCGCGAGATCTCTCCCGGCGGCCATGTTCTCACCCCCCCTTCCTTTTCCGATCTTGACCGTCAGAGTGCAAGATTGCGTTTAGATATGAGATCTGGTGCTTTTATTTTGCTGCTCGATATACCGAGCTTGTTCACTGGCGCAAGATATTGCGCTACCAGCTCTAGGTGACTGACTTGCACCTCTTTGAAATTTGGCTCTTCACTTGGCCCTTTCTCGTGCCTTTACCCTGTCTGTTCGGCTGAGTATTGTACTCCGCCTCTTTCGTGATGTGGAGTTGGGCTGTGATGGACAAACGCACGCTCCATCCACCCAATCTCAGCCCAGCCGCATCTAGCAGCAACTCACGTACACACCCACTTAGCACCTTGGCTAACAAGATCGCTGGTATCTAGTACTTTCTCCTACCGTTCCGTAGGCGCCTTCAAAGCCTACTAGCGTCATCAGAGTGCTTACGGTGTGAATATGACTTCTTCCCAAAACGCACAAGTCATACGCCATAACTGAGGGATAGCAAACACGGAACCCATCTGGTTTCCACTCACAAGCAGCGCCCCGTCAACCCATGCAATAATCCCTCGTGCGAAGGTGCTACAGAATACTAGTGCAGACTTTTTTTCTTCCTTCGTATCCCCCGTATTTTCCAAACTATAGTACTAGTACTACAAACTACGCTGGTATACTGTCGTCTGCTCTAGTTCAGCGAGCCGGTTGAAAGCCGCAACTGACGCTGACCTCCTTGTTGAAGAATAGCCTGCATGGAATCTTGATATGCAGGCCGGATCTCTGCATAAGTAGAGGGAAGAGCGGTAAGTTCCGGGGGAAGCTAATTACGTCGTCGCATCGTTGGGTCTTGCTCCATATCTCATCTCATGTTTATGCATAGCTATGACTAGTCATATTGACGATACCCACAAACGGAATGTTTTTCAACACTGTATTTGTTCTCTTATTCTTTCCGAAAGGACAGGAGAGGAATGATCTCAATAGGGAGTTTGAGGAAAAAGCAGAAAAAAAAAAGAGTGTTTGAGAGAGAGAAGGGGTACACATATGCCAGTAATACGCAGTAATACGGTTTGGATTATATCGCGTGCCCATTTGCCACGCGCGCGCAGACTGCAGAATAAGACATCGTTGAGAGACATCCGATACCCCTGACAGACATTTTTCTGTTTCTCTTCTGTTTGTTTTCCCCACCGGTTTAGTTGTACCAGCTGGCACCATTTTCTCCACGTCAAAACAATAAATATAACCAAGCTAGGTGGAATCAAGATTAGAAGAGAGAATTAAGAAAGGTCATACGAATACCCAGAACGGGACGGTTACCCGAGACATACAGCGCGGCCTCGGAATGCTGTAATTGACCGATAGACCGGGAGTGTCATCACTACTGCCTGCTACCATCTCGACGAGAGGCCCCCATTCCAGCCCTAGTTTTTGACAGCCCAAATGAGAAACAGAAAAATACATTCTCCACTAACCCTCTGGACGGCGATGTTCCTAGCTGAGACTCCAGAAAGGGGGGGCTTTACCGCTGAACGATATGTCACTTTAGTCTTGGCTCGTTCGGATCCGACGGTAAAAGGCCCCTCCTCAAAGCAAGGGAGGAAGAGGGAGACCATTGCTTCTCGGGGGGGGGGGGGGGGGGGGGGGGGGGTTTTTGTGGGGGGTGTTGGGGGGGGGGGGGGGGGGAGAATAAAAAAGAAGAGGAAACAAAAAGAAAAGAAGGGGG
>JAJKFY010000012.1:88866-101083 GCA_021066465.1 Trichoderma asperelloides
CCCCCCCCCCCCCCCCCCCCCCCCCCCCCCCCGCCCCCCCCCCGCCCCCCCCCCCCCCCCCCCCCCGCGGTTTTTTTTCGTCGTGTTTTTTCCCTTCTTGTTCTCGGGTATCGGACATTTGGATTTACGGGAAGCTACAGCGTAGTGCTAGTACTAATAGTTTGATCATTTTTTTCTTGTTTTCAGCTTCTTTCTTCTTCTATAGATTGATTATTGATGGCGCTACTTGCCGTGTTGGCGACCCGATCTGTGCTTTAAGCCCCCCCTCCCCCCCCCTTCCCAATTTTTTTTTTCTAGAACTACACCTTGGTTATATATACAAGTATGATGTCAATGTGGGTGAAAGGGGGAGCTCGACGCAACTTTAGCTTTGGATGGTACTGGTTCTTGATTGGATGTACGGAGCGATCTCCTTTGGGCGAGTAGAATTTTAGAAGCGCCGGAAGAAGGTGCTGGTACATACGGGCAGATCTGATAACTTTTCTTTTTGGTGTTTTAGAGAATGACACTTGCACAGATCTCGCACCCTCTTGTGTGTCTCTATTATTATTTTTTTTATTTATTTATTTATGGGCTAGTTTTATTAGGTAATGATATGCGTTTTGGGTCACCTGGGCTAAATTTTTCAAGACACGCCTAAGAGAGAGAGAGAGAGAGAGAGAGAGAGAGAGAGATCAAGGCGAGACAAATTTCAGGGCCCGTTGTTGTTGGTGGTGGTAGATCATCAGCAGGGGGGATTGGAGAGCGGGATGATGCGCGGCATAGTGTAGGAGCAGGTTTTCACTTTTCTTTTCTTTTTTTCGTCTTCTTGTTGTTGTGGCAATGACCATTTACTTAAAACGGCAAGACTTATTTGAGACAATTACCGTTGGAGTGTTCAGTTGGAAACAGATGCTGGTCATGTTAGTTCGGTTACTGGCAGCGGTGTTCTATTCCTGGCTCTCGCTCCCTCCCTTGGGGGGATGGGATGCGGGAGGGGAATGACACGGACTGTCTTTTCTGTAACGGACTGAGAACTGATGATACTTGGTGATTGGGACTAAACAAGCTAGGTAGATAGGGTAGGCTGAATGAATGCATGGGACGATGCTGTCATGAACGATGTATGAGCATGTGTAGGCTTTTGGCCTTTAGTTACTAACAGAGAATGATGGCCATATCTGGCTGGGTATTGTTTCATTATATGGTTCAATTACATGTTTTCAAGTATTGTCTTGATCTTTCTGATGTAACTTGATGTACGTTTCTATAAGCTGATCCATCGTCGTCAGATAACTAAGGCGTAGTAGACAAACACAAAGCGAGAGAACAGAGAGAAGACGTGGAAGATAGCGACATGTTTAAAAAAAAAAAAAAGGCAAAGAGTAAAAGCATTGTTAAGACAATAAGTCTTCATTGTCAAATATGCGAAAATCTACTATAATGCGAAGAAGGAAAAAGAACCTTTCCCCCTTTCCATCCAACTGTGCAAATCGTCTTAAACTGGCATTGTGAACGCTGGATTATACCGCCGCATCCCTGGAAAACGTCGTGAAAGAAGTTCATACCTATTATTCTAAATAATAAAAGTGAGATATGAGAGAAAAAAAATGAATTATAAAGAAGCAGTAGATAATATGCCAATATCCTGTCAATCTTTTGCTCCCTCTAGAAGTTTCGCCAACGCACCCTTGAGATGAACCAGAACGAGCACCGCCGTCGAGAGGGATCATTCTGTTTTGTATGTAGGAATGATATGCTTTAGCTTTGTGTTGTGACGTTTCTCTCGCTGGTTAAAATGAAAAGACAATGAGAAGAAGTGTAATCTTCGTTGAACAAGTTAAACTGCAATGGCTTTATAAACCAAGATATTACTGATGTGTTGAACATTAATGTCCAAACAACGGTTAATATTATCATCTTTACAGAGATCTAATTTTGTTAACCAAGAGGAATGATACAAGTTTAACTATAAGAGTCTGATAAGTTAATGGCTGCCAAGGTATAACGTATTTTGTTTATTATATATATATACGATTTCATCTATTAGGCAACTTGGAGAAGCCAATTTTCAGTACAGTTATATATAAATAGTAAGCTTTGCAAACCCATCGATGACTTGAATTGTCCGATTTCGCGCTTTGACGCACTCTGGGGCATCGTATTGCCCTGGCTCTCAATGCCAACGTATCCTCATCCAACTGCTCCCTCATCTTCACTTCATGAATCGAAAGAAAGAGTATTCCCACTTACTCCACTGCATAATCGCACTTCATAGGCAGTCAGAATCTTGATGTCGCCGTAGACATGTTGCCTATATGTAGAGAAAAAGAATCATCGAGCAATTGATGGTGTAGTCTCTGCTACTCATTTCAAGAAAAACAACAGCAAAGACAAAAAAAAAAAAACAATTTTATGCTTGGTATCCAATGAGATGGCCTGCTCTCGGCAGGCAATATCCAAACTCCAGGCTTCAAGGCCTTATTATGCTCCAACTTCAGCAGTTGTTCCGTCTATCCATTCACTCTTTCTTTTCCGCGAGCCAACACTCTTGTCTGATGGTGTCACCGCTGGGCCAGTGCTCCTGAATTTCCCGAGGAGTTTGGGCAGTCCGGGGATATCTAAACCGCCGAAACCATGACCAGTGCTCTCCCGCTCACCAATGGCCACAACAGCTCCAATGAGATCGTGAGTGATGGCATCGTCAACGACGCTGTCATGGTTGTAGTGGGGGTGAGCGTCGACGAAGTTTCGAATCCATCGCGCGGCGGTGTCAAGCTCACCGCTCGCTCGCTTGCTGATGAGAGAGAGATAAGTCGCCAGCTCACAACGGGTCTGGACATCTACGTTGACACTGTCAAGGTAGCTTTCCACGATGGGGATCAGTCCCGGGAAGTCTCCATCGACTGATCCGTTGATGATCTCGTTAATGGTCATCTCCTCATACTCCTCTTCAACCGGAAGAGTTCCTGGAGATCCTGGCCGACTGGGCATTGCGGAGCCTGGCCGGCTATCGTCACCAAAGACAGTATTTGCGCGCGATGGTCGTGCTGGGAAGGGATTCTTGCGGAAGTAGAACTTCTCCTTGAGGACAGCATCTATGCCATGAGCTCGCTCCATATTCTCATCCACCTTCTTGATGGGAATATAGAAGTTGAGGTCAAAGGATAGTATGGCTCTTGTAACTAGAACCATGAACACCGAAAAGGCAGCATTCTCGAAGTCGGTCACCTGGATTTCCATAGACCGAAATTCGACTCTCCACCCAATGTTGTTGTCGGCTGGTGGGGGCTTGAATCGCATGTGCTGCCAATTAGTTGATTGGATGTTTTCGAAATGGTCAGTCTTGTTCAAGTCAAGCTCTTGGAGGTCCTCCTCAAAGATGACAATAGGATCTCGAATGAAAAGATGGGCAAAATGGGTAGCCAGACGATCATCCATGCCACCTTCCATAAGCTGGGCCTTGATTTCCGGGTCAATCACCAGATCGGGATCCAGATACTCTGGTCGTAATCGTGGATTGGTAGAAATGTACGTTGAGTTAGAGGCATATCGCGATTTGGGGATCCTCCAGCGGTCATTTTTGAGGGGCTATCCGGATACATGTTAGTTTTGGCTTTCAAATTTGCTTCTGAAACACAATGCTCTGAGAGAGGGAAAGATGCTGTTTACCTTTTCACCAAGCTCCTCTGGTGTCCTGCAGTCGACTGCGCGACTAATCTGATTCCACCTCACATCAGTGCCAGCCAAGAAGCCCTTGTAAATGGGAGTTGCTGCGGTTAAAGCCAACATGATGGGGCCCAACGGGCTCAGCTGGTCGTACAGCTCTCTGCCTTCGACAATATTCTTAGCCTGGAAAGTAATTTGAAGACAGCAGCTTCCCATTCCAAAAGCCATTGCGTCCATGTGAATAAAGTTGTCTGGTGCGGCTCCATTGCGCACGTCGTCGTCCTCGGGCCAGTTATGTAAGTCGTAGTTGACGGTAGGGTCTTTCCAGGGGTTGGGGGTATTTTTGTCATGGAAAATGGGCACATTGACCTGCACCTTGCGTGTTCTTCGGGAACGGATATTGGCGGCCAAGGTCGGGAAACGGATGTGAGGGTTGGCGATCTCGTCCGGTACAAACTGTGACCGCAGCTTGGGTCCGGAAGGGGGGTAAAATGGGTAGGTGAATTGGCCTGGAACGCCAATCTGGGGGAAAGTAGTGAGTGTAATGGGGAACTCGGTGGGTAACATGTGCTCCTTGGCAATCTTTCGCCGGAGTTTCATGTCAGGCTCAACGCCCAAGAGTTCCTTCAAGCCAATGCCCCATGGTTTTCCAGGTGTGGCCTCCAGCATAAAGCGGCCAAACTCTGGGTGAAAGACGGGCAGAGTTTTGGAGGATTTGCTGCAATAGCTAGTTAGACGATTGCGCGGACGCTGAGTGAGGTTGATAGCTTACCATGGCTTCGCAGCAGGCTTCTCGTCTTGAAGCGCAGGTACACAGCCAGCTTCAGCAAGCTCCTTGTCAGCCGCAAGAGCTTTGAGGATTTCAGCCTGTCGAAGGGATAAGAGCACCTTGGGCTCATCCTCTGCGTATGTCACAACAAGATACTCGACCTAAAGCATCGTTAGTGAGTTGACTTGAGAGCAAGCTGCTATGTAAGCCGGTGTGGGTGAGTGAGTGTTACCTCGTCGCCCCATAGCAGGGCATCCCGTTCTTTGCCCTTGGCTTTATTCCAGATCTCCAAGAGTTGCTTTCATCATGTCAGCGCCCACTCAACCTCACCAGGTAGACCAAGGCAATGGCAACAAACCTTGATACCCCATTCTCTCACTTGGTTTGCGCGTAGCTTGGCCTCTGGCCACTCCAATGCGGTTCCCAGCGCTCTGTTCGTTCATAAATCCATCTTATTAGTCAACCAGTACCTTTCAGACGTGCTTCGGTACGACCTACAAGAGACCCATGGTGCAAACGACGGAGTGAGATGTCGAGAGGGTTGAATGCAAAATGCTCCGAAGAGCAATTTAATGAGGAGGAGATAGGCCGTTGGGGGGCACTAGCAACAGCGGCGATGATCCTGATGACAAAGATACTGGGAATGGAATCTGAAAAAATAAGAAATAGACGAGAGAGCCGATTTTTCTTTCTCCTCGGGTAGCTCCGCAGGCACAAGCCCAAAAATGGCCGACAAGCTGATAAGCTTCGATTTTCGAGCAGCCCCAATGCCGGTCGGAATATTATTAAGCAGACGCAATCCCTGGGATCGGTAATCAGGTCGGCAGGAATCGACAAGCCTGGCCCGATGAAGAGAAGACCAGTCTCTCCGCCGCAGCTTCAGATGGCGATGCGATGCCGTGGAGACGGACGAGATGCACTATCTATGTAGAAGGTGAAAAAAAATCTCAGCACTTATCAAATCCGACCACCCCCACTCCGAGAGAAAGGCGCGCCACCGGGACGGGGGTTAGAGGAAAGTAAGAAAAACCGAGTCTCGAGGCACAATCCAAGGTTGACGAGTGGGATGGTTGCGGTTTGTGTCCAAAATACATAAGATTGAATCCAAGTGATGCAGCAGTAACGGCCTTTATCTAACGTTTGTCCAATCCCGTGTGACTGTTTTTTTATTTTCGGCCTCTCTCCCACTCTCCTTCTTTGCCTTCTAGATCTACAAGCTGAGGCCGTTGAGGCGGGTGGAGGCACTTCTAGCGCCCTAAAAAGGACATTAAGGATTTTTTGATTTCATTCTTAAAAAATAAATACTTGTAGTAGATAAATTGGTATAAAAATAAAATTCTCTCTCCGCTTTGCCCAGCTAGAAACGTAACAAGAAGGCCGTTGTGGATCCAGGGCGGGATTCGAGGGCCTAAGATTTGTGAAAGCTTAGAAATCCAAGCCGAGCTGGAACGTCGCTTCCTCGCACTCGGCCTGTCGGGGGAAGGAGCTCTGAAGTCGGGCAAGAAAGCAGGGCGGAGTCCGCCTGCAAGAAGCCCTTAGTGGCTCTCTGCGGGTAATTGATTACGCCTGGATGCAGGCCGTTTGGCAGCTGCGATTGCCATCATCGTGGGCTGGACGGTGGTGGTTTTGAGGGTGTTGCTGCCTCAACGGGCATGTTCTCCTCTGTTATCCGCCGGGCTAGTCCACGGCTCCAGAACTCCCCTTTTTGGGGGCTTGCCAGCCAGGGGATCTGAACAATCCCAATCGATGTATTAGTACCACCATTAGTCTCAACAGAAAAAAAGGGATGCCTTCAAGAAAAGCCATAAGGCGCTTTTGGGGGACCAGCAAACCCCCATTGTCAGGTCAGCTGGCGATGGCAACATGCAACGGATGCATTGCGTCATGTAATGTACCATATGCTGCCTCCTGGGCAGTTGGCCTTGGACAACGTTGAACAGGCGTTTTACAAGTTTGCCTATCAGATCCCGGAGGTGAAGAGTAATAGAATAGTCTATTAATCTGGGGGATTTGTGCTGTTGCTGCTGCATGCCTCTCTTCTACAGAAGCCGCGCTAGACCCAGAGAAGAGGTGTCGTCACTTAGAAATACAATCGTTAACCAGTACCTACCTAGGTATACAAAACAGAGTATACTTACAGATGCTACCGCAGCGATACCTTGCAATTTCCCTCACAAGCGTTTCTGTGTTTGCCATTGGTAGTTTGGCTATGCCTGTGTAAAGTAGGTATTGCAGTTGGCCCATGCTCCCTTCACCGAATACACCGTGGGCTCACCGTTTAATCCGCCCCAGTCCGCCGCCGCGTGTTCATGCTATATCATGCCATGCCTTGCCGTGCCGTGCTATGCCCATGCCTCGCTTCCTACGCGGAGAAGCTGACGCAGTACGGAATCCTAGCTTTCAAAGCATACGGGTTACTCCGCACCGGAGTTTATAGACCAAGAGAGAATCAGTAAGCAGCATTGAAGACTTGTATCATAGCCGTCTTTATTGCCGAAATGAAACTCGCTGCATGAATGTAGTTACTGTACAATGCGCAGAAGGGTTGCATGCATAACTGCTACTGGCTGTGGAACGTTGTTGATGCTGTCTGTGATTGGCTCTGGGGCCAGCAGAACCAACCAGACATTGACCATCTACGAAGGAATGCGACTATCTCTGTGGCAATTCTAGGCGAAAGACAAGTATGAAACTCTATCTGCCATGTGCGAGCGGCTTCCAACGACTGTAACAGCTGGGCCTTGGCCAATCCAATGAAACAAGGCCAAAGGCAGCAGCTTGTCCGCAGATAGGGAGGGATGCCTTGTGCCGTTCAATTGACTTCGGTCCGCCCATGTTTGCACACGCACGACCAAGACCAAAAGGACAGCCCGGAAGATGAGGGGTTCTCAGACCCGGGCAACTTGACTGGCTCTCCGCCGCGGGATTCGCGCCTCGAGATGGCCGTGACTGGCTCGGCCAGCAGGCTTTTGCGTGTGAGTCTTTGGCCTTCAACCCGGATGATGGCACGAATGTGGGGAAGCACTTTAACTTTTGCCCTCTTCTGGCTTAGATGATGAGCAGAGCTGGCCGAACCCCAAGACGAAGGGAGAACTTGGAGAAAGGGGGAGAAAAGAAGCGTTGCTGGACAGTGGGCAGTGCAGCTGCCACCACACTCTGTAACTCCCACCAGCGTTATACACGCTCTGGCCGTCGTCATGAAGCTGGATCGGGGCACGACGTCATGATTGGCCAGGGTGGAGGGTATGGGTGATTACGTCATAGCCCAGCATTGTGTCACGAGTGCTGTTGGCAGTGGACGGCGATGCTGAGGGCGCAAGAAACGAGCTCTCTGTGTCTGTCTGACATCGAGATACAGCAAGTGGATGTATCGACAGAGCAGCGTGTAGTCACTGCAGGTTTGAAAAAGTTGGAGGACCCTTGTGGGAACGAATGACCTCCTTGTGGCCCCATCTGTTTCAGAGCGATTAAGAGCGAGAGTAGAGGCTCTGTTGGTGACGGCATAGCGGAGCGATAGGTACTGTATCATGCTTTGCACCGTACGAGTAAGTGTACATGGACCTAGATTCTAGACTATCCTGTCCTTTTCATACAAGAGCTACACGGATGGCGCAGTGCATACCGCTGCTGTGGCTTTACCAAGCAGAGTCCCCAAACGGCAATTGCATGCTTTCTGTTTTAGCTACTGATGTACCTGCAAACCGAGGTATTTTCATCTCACACGCGAATGCCCTATTAACGCAGATACCGTCTTCGCCGAAGCTAGAATCCACTGTTGGGCAGGTATCTCCAGGTACTAAGCAGCTAGCTTGGCCATACCCGCAGGCTGCTGTGAGGTACTTTGTCCAAAGCGGGTTTAGAAGTAAGGTAAGGTACCTGTAGGTAGCATCAAACGGCTGCCAGTGGGAGAAAAAGCAGCGGTGAATGATCAAAAGTGTATGAAAAATCTCTAGAAAAAAAGAAAGAAAGAAGGAAGTACAACGTGACGAAGGGGCAATATTGAATATTTGCAGTGGCAGCAGCATCAGGTTTGGTAACAGCAGCAGCAACAGAAGCAGCACGCTCCAAGCTACAGCTGCAGGACCTCCACCGCAGCTGCTACAAAATCACTGCCGAACCAACCAGAGGTCGCTTGAGTGACCTCCATCAACTGGATCACCTGCTCTCTGTCCCCTCCCATCCCCTTGCGCTCAGTAACCTTGCTGGGAAGAAGACTCAGGGACCGACTATTTTTTGTTCGATTTATTTATTTTTCTATTTTCGACCTTTTTTTATTTGGTGCCTCTGGAACAACAACACTTCATTCTCTCTTTTTACCCTCCGTCGCCATTTTCTTCTTCTCTCTCTCGTCCTTGAAAATAAGGAAGCTCTACTTCGACAGACCTACTGCAACCCCCGCACGCCTGTTACGAAAACCCGAAAAACCAATTCAGCTGTGCCTGGCACACGCACCACAAAGCCCACACAACTGAGTCGTAGCCTTTTCCAAGGACCTACTGCTCGATAGCCTCTTTTTTCTGTGCGACGAGCAACTTCAACGACAAAGCGATCGATCCGATATTCTTGCCTTTTTATATCCCAAGACACCATGAACCCCCACCAGAAGAACAAGGTCGACATCAATGTGAGAAACCCCCGGTCCTAGACGTTTCTCTTGCTACCCCTCCTCTCGCCGACGGCCTGCATTGGGGCAGGGTGCAGTGGCCAGAAAGGACGGAAAGAAATGCTGGAGCCTTTCCTACCGCCTGTTTAGATGCCAGAGGAATTGGGATGAAAAGAAGCCACTGGCGCAAAATTATAATGGACATGATTCACATTTGCTAACTGGCTGCCTTTGCTCTTGCTCTAGTCGCTCTCCCCGGATGAGCAACGTCTCTTCCGCCTCTACGGCAAACTGCCCTCACGATCCGACCACTTCGCCAAGCACCTCAAGGACCGCAAATACTTCGACTCGGGCGATTATGCCATGTCCAAGGCTGGCAAGGGTGACGACGCCGGTGCCGTTGGCTCGCAGCACCCTGTCCCCGAAAACATCCCACACCTGACTTCTCCTACCAACGGCGGCACCAGCGCTCCAGGCCACGCTCACCGCGGATCTGTTCCCGGCATCCAAGCCGGCAGCCCTATCAAAGAGGGCAGCTTCCTGAACAGAGAGACATCCGCCGAGGGCCAGGTGACGCTAAGCGGAGACGACAAGAAACAGGACGAGGAACAAGCCAAGCCTGTTGCTGCTGGACTTGCCGGAACACCTATTGCCGCTGGCGAGGCCATGCCGCTCCGACAATAAACCCTTCACAAGCATGACCAGGAATCTAAATTTATATCCCGCTTACGTGTCAAGATTACATGTGTAGTATCCGACCAAGAGGATACCGCAAAAGGAACCATCTCTTTCTCCCCAGCCATGCCGTCTGATTTGAAAAGTGTGATATGAGAATGAGGCACGGAGAACTAGCTGTCATATCAAGCAAAATAAGCATGGATGATAATATTATCTGCCATCATTCCCTCAGTCTCTTACATCCCACTCTATCTAGTTACAAAGATATTCATTGCGAGGATGAGAAGAAAGGCAAAGAGAGACATGGAGATTGACACGAAAGGTTAACTTTGAAGATGGATGAAAATTTGTTGTTTTATGACGAGCCTTTAGTTTTTATGCCTTCCTCCTCCCCTTCTTTCTGTTTGCTTTATCTTTATTGTTGTTGTTATATGACACGTTGGCGTTTTAAATCGGGAAATGGGGAGGAGGGTGGACGGGACATTGTTCAAATTGATCAGAAATTTTCTTTTCTTTTTTTGCTTCGGGCGCTATGAATCGTTTTTGCGCAGAGAAAAAAAAAGGAGAAAAAAAAAGAACAACTATTTTAAACTCTAAAAGACGACGACATGGACTTTGCTCCTTTCTTCTTCTTGTTTTGTATTTTTACAAGTTTCATGTTGAAAGTTTGCTTGCTTGCTTGCATTGCTTTGCGTATGTAGCCCACGATGAGAATGGGTTTCCACTTCAATGCTACCGTCGTCGTCGTCGGTGTTGATTGTTTTTATTTTTATTTTTATTTTTTTTTTTCTGACGCTGCGTTTCCACCTATGTACCTTTTGTTGTTGTGGCTATCATATCTCCGTGTAGGTATGCTTACTGGGTGTTAATTGATGCAAAGGCAAATCAAAGGATGGAAGACGGCCAGAGGGATTATCTATCTGTGTAGCATACACACAAGAAAGAAAACAGACGTGATTTCAAATTTTATTCATTTTTTTTCTCTCCCCTTTCCTTTCTTTCCCACCCAAAGCACAAGGGATATATATCATTTCTTTTGCTTGTCGTCATTAATGGTCATTACAAATTCCAGAAATTTCTCTCTCTCCTTTTCTTTTCTTTTTTATTTCAAATTCTTATATTACAATGCCAATGCCTTGGTAGCCATCTCCATGGCGCCCTCAAACGTCTTGTTACCGCCAATGAAGCCCGCCGCATGGACAAAGACGCAGCCATCGACTCCGCAAACGCCATCCAGCTCGGCGTCACGGAACCCCCTCCACGCCTCGGGCAACGGCTTGCGGCTGGTAAACGAGTCCTGAGTCTCGGGCACGCACTGGATCCTCCACTTGGCACCGGGGTTGGTGCTCTCGGCGTAGAGCACGTACAGCACCGAGGGGTTGCCCTCGCCCTCGAGGGCATACAGGTGCTCCTTCCAGGGCACGCTCTGGCCCTCGATGACGAGGATGCGGCCCTCCGGGTCGTGCTTGGCGCGCTGGTCAAAGGCCTGCTGGACAATGGTGCGGGCGGGCAGCCAGGCCTTTGTCATGAAGTCGAGGGTGCGCTCAAACTCCTCGCCGATGCGGCGGCTGGCCGTCAGGAAGAGCTGGTCCTCGGCCTGCTGGGCCTCGTCGGCGTCGGCGGGCTTGGGGTCGTTCCAGTTGGGGTTGAGGCGGCCGACCATGGCGCCGAGGGTGAAGCCGCCGGTGCTGAAGCGCTGCTCGATGCCGGCGGCCTGCAGGGCGTCCCGGTCGTAGCGCGAGATGCCGTTGTCGTGGGCGTCGACGGCCTCGATGAAGTTTTCGTAGATTTTGTTGTACAGCAGCTCGACGTCGGCGCTGGAGTCAGCAGCAGCAGCAGCAGCGCTATTGCCGGCCGCCGCCTGCTGGATGCTCTGGGCAATCAGGTCGCGGCCAAAGTGCATGTAGACCAGCCCCGCGCTCGACAGCTTGGTGTTCTTGCCGGGAAAGGTGGTGTCGAAGCCGCGCTGGTGGTGGTCGTAGCGGTTGCGCTGGGCGTCGTACTCGCCGCCGACGTCGACGACGGTGTGGCACGTCTCGAGCGTCTTGGGGTCGCGCGTGCGCACCAGGCGGCTGTCGCGGTAGGCGGGCAGCATGCGCAGCATGTGCACGGCGAGGGCCTCGTCGGCGTGGAAGTGGCCGCTGTGCGTGCCGACGAGGACGCTGCTGCTGCTGTCGGTCTTGAGGCGCTTGGGAGCTGATTCGGCCATTTTGGTCAGGATGCGACGGAACATAAAACTGGGAGACCGTCTTTTGATGGCAAAAAGTATGAAGTTCTTGAGGAGAGGATTGCAATGGGCGTGGGGGAGGGTGTTTGACGATGGGGTTGGGCAGGATTTAAAATTTCAGAGGAGAGAGCTGCAAGGCGGCCAATGAGAGGCAGCGCATTGCTATCAGGGCGCTTCTTCACCCCGCTACAAGACCCCTCCTGTAGGGCGAGGCTGGGGGGGGGCTACCGGAATTTGGTTCACTAACACGTGCTGTATCCTCTGTATTTAGGTATCATAAACCATCAAATTG
>JAJKFY010000013.1:0-100521 GCA_021066465.1 Trichoderma asperelloides
TTTATATTAAAGAAACTTAAAAAAATAAAACTTTTTATTAATTTTAAAAAATATATTTTTTATTTTTAATAAATAAATTTTTTTAAATATATTATTACTTTAAAAGAAATTTATATAAACTTTAAAAAAATTACTATAATTAAAAAATAACTAATACTTATAATATTTAAAAAAATATAAATATTTTTTAAATTTATTAATTATTATTAAAAGTTTATTAAAGACTTTATATAAAAAATTACTTTATTAATAAATATAATAAAAAAGAATATTTTTTTTAAATAAAAAAAAATAATAAAAAACCTTTAAAAAACTTAAAATAATAATAATATTAAAACCTATTTTTATTATATTTAACCTTAAAAAACTTATTATAATTAAAATAAATATATTAATATTTATAATAAAAAAAATATTAAATTAACTTAAAAATAATAATAAACTAAAATCTATTATATTTTTCTTATATAAACTTTATAAATTATTAATATAATATATTATATATAATAGAAAAATACTAGCTATTATTAAAATACTTAAAAAATAAAAATATTATTATTATAAAAGTAAATATAAAATAACTATTTTTATAAACTATAAAAACCTTACTTATTTTACTATTATATAAAAATTATTAAGCTAATAAATTAAATATTTTAAATTTCTTTTATACTTTAACTTTAAATTTATTTATTATAAAAAATTAAAAAATAAATAAACTAATATATTAAATTAATAAATGAACTATAAATAAAAAATACTTAAATATACTATATAAGTATTATAATTTAATAATAATAATAATATTAAATAAGTATAAATTTATATAATATTTAAAATTTTAAAAAACAACCTTATATTTAAAAAAATTAAAAAATTTATTAAAAATTAAAAAAATAAATAATATTTTAAAAATATTATTATAAATTTAAAATACTTTAAATAATATAAAAAAATTTAAATATTTAAAAAACTATAAAAAAAAATAATTAAATATATTTATAAATATTTATTATATAAATATAAAAGTATAATAAAAATATATAATTAAATTTTAATATATTATAATATTAAAAAACTTAAAAAATATATAAAATATATTATATTATATTATAATATATATTATTAAATAAAAAATAAAAAATATAAGCTTTATAAAAAACTATAATTATTATTTATTATAAAATAACTTTAAAAATTAATTATTTTTAACTATATTATTAATTTACTTTTATTAAAAAAGTTATTTATAAAAATATAATATAATAGTATTTTTATAATAGTTTATTAATTTATAAAATAAACTTATTTTTTATTATATAAAAAGTTATATATATTAAAAAACTTTATTTATACTTATATAAAAATAATTATTATTAATTATAAATTATTAAAAAAAATTATTTTAAATTAAAAATAAATATTTATTTTTAAATTTTAATAAAAACTTATAGCTAAATTAAAAATAAATTATAAATTTAATATTATATATTATTTTTAAATAAATAAATAAATTAAATATATAAACTAAATTATTAAAGCTTATTTATAAGCTTATATTAACTTTATATAAAATAATTAAATTAAAAAACTACTAATAGCTTAGCTATATTATAATAATATATTATTAAAATTTATAAAATTAATACTTTTTTATATAAATTATAAATTTATATTAAAAGTATTTAAACTATTATAAAGTAAACTTAATTTAAAAAAAGTATAATTATAAATTAAATTAATAATTAATTTATATAAAAAAATATAAATATAAGTTAAATTTAATTATAAATTTATAAAAAGATATATAAATAAAAATAAAATTATAAAATTAATTTTTTTAAAAAAAAATATAGTTTATTTACTATAATATTTATAAAGCTATAAGCTATTAAATATTAAAATAAATAAATTAAGTAATAAATTTAATATTAAAAAAATAAAACTTTATAAAATTCTAAAATAAATTAAAAAAGTTAATTATAAACTAGCTTTATTAAATATAATAAAAATTTAAAATTTAGTTTTTTATATATTATAACTTAAAAAAATATAAATTAATAAAAAAACTAAAAAATTTATTTTAAATAAAATTATTAAAAAAAATTAAAAAAAAAATATAAAATTAAAAATATTATTATTATATATTAAAATTTTAAAATTTAAAATATTAAATACTTTATTAAATAAAAAAAATATTTAAAACTTAAAAATTTATAAAAATTTATTAAATACTTTAATTTTTAAAAGTTAATAAATTTTTTTTTTTAAATTATAAAATTAAAAAACCTAAATTAATAAACTTAAATTTAATATTTAAAAAAAACTAATTAATATTATTAAAAATCTTTAATTATTAAAAATTATTTACTATTTTATTTTTTTTATTTAATTTTTATATTCTATAATAAATTAACTTTTTACTATACTTTTTTATTTTATTTTTAATATAATAAATTTATAATAATTAATTTACAGCTTTAAATAACTTTATTTATAACTTTAAAAATTAAATTTAAAAAAGCTTTAAAGCCTTACCTGCTATTTTTTTTTTAGTTTTTAATTTTTTATATTAATTTAATACTTTTATTATTAAAAAAAAAAATTAACTTTAAATAATAATAAAAAAAAATATTTATTTATAAAAAAATATAATTAATATACTATTATAAAATTAATTATATTTTATATATTTATAATAATAAAAAAATCTTTAATTATATAATAAAAAACTTTTTTTTAAAAATAATATATATATAATATATTTAAATTAAATTTATTAAATAAAATATATAATATAAAAATATTATATTTATAAATTTTATAAAAAATAAACTTAAATACTTTATTAATTATAATAGTATTTTTAAAAAAGTAAATTTATAAAAATTATAAATATAAAAAAAATAATATATTTATAAATTATATACTATTATATATATAGTTTTAAAAATATAATTAATAAAAAAAAAGTATTATATTATAACTTAAAATTATAAAATATATACTTTAAATATACTATAAATTAGTAAATTAATTAAAAAAGAATTATAACTTTTAAAATAAACTATTTTAAATAAATTATTATTATAAAAGTAAGCTATTATAAAAGAATTATAAATAAGCTTATAAGCTTTATAAAATAATTTATTATATAAAACTATTTATTATATTTATTAAATAAAACTTAAATAATTAATTATTAATATAATAATAATATAAAATATAGTATTATATAATAATATTTTATTAATTATATAACCTATACCTAGCTTATAAGCCTTTAATTTACTTTTTTATTAATATAAACCTAATATTAAAAATTTATTTTTTAAAAATCAGCTATCTTATATTAGTTATAGAAATTAGAATATTATAGTATATTAAATAATTCTAGGTTTTTATATTTAAAGTTTTACTAAAGCTAAAAAATTAAAAAATTTAAAACTGCTTTTTATATTTTTTTTAAATATAATAAAATAGCAGTATATATTTAAGGTTTTTTTAAAAAAAAGCCTTTTAATAAAGTATTAATAGCTTTTTAACCCCTGCTTTATTATATATTTTTTTTTAAAATTAGCGCTTTTATAAAATAAGTCCTGCTTATATTTATAAATATTTTTAATATATTATATAAAAAAAAACTCTTTTATATATATACTTTTTTAATTTTTAGTTTAATATTTTTTATATTAAAGCTAAAAATAATAATTTTTACTTTAATTTTTTAATTTTTTATTTAAAAAATAAAGCTTAATTAAATTTTTTAAAGTAAATAATATTTTTATTAGTAAAGTTTATAAAATTAATTAATTTTTATTTAACTTTAATAGCTATTTTTTTTTTTTAATTATAGTTTAAAAAAACTTAAATAAAAATATAGTTATTAAGCTTTTAATTATTTATTATAGCTTTATTTTTATTTTATTTTTTAATAATAAAAGCTAGTTTTTTATTATTAAAAATAGGATTTTTTTAAATATTATAACTTTTTTAAAGGTTTTTATTATAAATTAAATTCTATAATATAACCTATACTTATATAATTCCAGGGCTTTTAAAACCTACTTTTTTAATAATTATAAAAGCTTTTATTTTAATAAAGCTAGAGGTTTTTTTTAATTTATTTTTTATATTATAAATTATATTAGCTAATATTATTTTAAAAAATTAAATATTTTTTATTTAATTATTTAACTTTTTAAATTTTTTAAAGTTTTTTATTATTTTATTAAAAAAAAAGAAAGGTTTTTAAAAGCTACTGTAAGAGTATTATATATTAATTCTATAGTAGTTAAAAAATATTTAATTATATATTAAATAAAGCAGGTATTTATAATATTAATTACTATAATAATAATATTTTATTTAATTTTATTTTTAATATTTATTTTTTTTAAATAATTTATAATTTTAATTTTAATATATAATTTTTTTTTTTAAATTTATAATAGTAGCTTTTTTAATATTATTAAAAAAAAAGGTTTTAAAGTTTTTTATTTAATTTTATATAATAAAAGCAGTTTTAAAGCTATTTTTTATAAAGTTAAAAAATAATATATTATTTATAATATAGTTTTTATATTAGTGCTTTTTTTTAAAAATTAAAGCTAAAATAGCTTTTTTATTTTTTTTTTAAAATTAAAAAAGTAATTTTTTTTTAAAAAAATTCCTGAGGCTGCTAGCCTAAAAGCAGCTATAAAAAAAGTCTTAGAGTTAAAGTAGCAGCTATAATTGCTATTATTTTAAAAACCTTAAAAAAGGCTTAAAAGAATAAATTTAATATTATTTTATTTAATAGCTAGTTAAATAGTTAAGTTTTTAATAAGCCGGTACCTAAAAGGTGGGGTACCTGTAGATGTAGGAGGGAAGCTTGATTTTAGGTGTGATCATGATGCTTGCTGCCTTGCCATTGAACGCCCTGGTATTCAAACGCCAGGTGACAGCTCAAATGAAAGTGTTGGGCGCAGCTGATTCTCGTGTGCAAGCGAGCAATGAACTTATTACCAATATCTGCGTCATTAAATTCTGTGCATGGGAAAAAGAGTTTGCAAAAAGGTCGATCGTTTACGGAAATTAGAGCTCTCAGAACTACGTATCCGTTTCTTCTAGTAGTCAGTATCTATGGCCGTCTTCTATTCCTTATCTTTTATTACTACACTCTTGATTTTATTCATCTACAATGCCGTCGAAAAAACAGTTCGTTGGAAACTAAAGCCGCTTTTCCCGCTCTAGCTATATTCGCAGTCCTGCGCATCCCGCTGGATAGCATGCCGTCCATAGTATCGTCCATGCTTCAAGCACAGGTCCCTGTCAGCCACAAAGAAAAATTCTTAAATGAGGGAGGAACTAGTCGACATAATCAATTAATGGAAGGTAATGAACTGATAGTTGGCTTTGAAAATGCCACCCTTGAATGCCAGCTCAAAATGACGTCGACACTAAGGCCAGTGACGATACGCAGCTTGCCCAATCTTCGCCCTCATACGCATTTCGCGTATCAAATCTTCAAATAAATTTTCACAAGAATAGTCTCAATGTAATTTGCAGACCTAGTAGATCGAGCAAATCATCGCTGCTTTTGGCACTGCTAGGAGAGATGGAGCTCTTGCGCGGCCATGTCCATCTACCGCTGGCGCAACTGCCGATCGACGATGATTCCAGAATCGCCAAGACAGCATACCGTCCGCAGGAGCCTTGGATTATGAACCAAACTATTCGAGCTCATATATTATTGGAGCTGCGATTCCAAAATCACCGGTACAAGATAGCCCATGATGCAGTAACTTTGAGCCGTGACATTGCAAAGTTTGAGGACGGCAATCTTGCCCATTGCGGGGGAACTCGGTAGTCCCTTGTATGGTGACCAAACGCAAAGAATTTCATTAGCGAGAGCATTGTACAGCCGTGCTCCCATCCTTCTTTTGGATGACTGCCTAAGTGCACTGTACTCACGCACTGGAAGACATATACATTTCTACGCAATTAGGAGTCCCCTGATGCAAGGGAAAACATGTATTCTTGCGATACATCATGCTCAGCTTGTTCTTCCTCACTACGACTATGCGGTCTTTTTAGAGAATGGAACTGTAAAACAGCAGGGAAATACTTAAGAATTGGTGAAACTTGGCATTGTTATGACAGATGGATTTGTTACCAAAACGAAAGGCAATTCTAAGACGATGGACTTTACATATATTCCAGCAGCGGTAAACCCTGCTGTGCTCCATATTCAAGTATCCGAATCATCGGATAGCTGGGCCAAAGATATAAATGCATCTTTGGAGACCAATGTTGACCCGGTATACCATGAAGGCAAGGGGGCTGGAGTTGTTCCTTTTTCTGTTATCAAAACCTCTCTTAGATCCATTCCAGCGGTTTCTGGACAGTCGTTTTCTTCGCATTTGCTCTTCAACAAATTGACTCTCTAGGAACGAGTTTCTGGGTGAGGACATGGGCTCATAAGTTCGACTAATTATCTGCTTGACATACGTCCTCTTCTCACTTATCCGTGATCTCATGACTTTCTCTGGAGCTCTCAAAGCCTCAGTTCGAATATTCGATAGCTTGCTGAACTCTATTCCCCAGGCCCGCTTTCTATTCTTCGACAAGATTCCATTTGACCAAATCACAAGTCTATTTTTTACAGATGTGGAAGCTCCTCACTCAATGAGCGCTTTTCATACCTTCCTGCTGTGTGGCCTGGATAGAGGAACTGTGAACCCCTGGGAACGCTGGTATAGCACTTATATATACTGCAACGTTTAGCAGCAATGTAATTTGGTTTGTACAACTATATGCGATTGTTCAGTAGAGTTTCAACTCGGTCGGGCGCATCGTAGAGTACACAGATATAGAGCAGGAGCCGAGTGAACCACTCGAGTCAAAAGAGCGTTTCCATACTCGTAAAGAGCTTGGCGAACAATAATTATGCATATGGTTTACAAATTTGACAAACTAATTATCTAGCCCTAGACTATGGCCAAAGATAATTGAATAGGGCTTAATACTGGTTTCGGGGAAGCGTTGATATGCGTACCAGCGAAGTTATTGCATTACAAGAAGCAGTGATGCAACTTACCCTATCAAGTGTCCTCACATTTGCCATAGGCTACAAAACTTCACTCCCAGATAATGATTTGCAAGCAGCCTGGGTACAAGCCACGATCACCGTTCGCCTAAAAGCAACACTGCGAGGCCATTCCGCTATATCACTTCCCGTGCTTGAAGATTCGAAAGGACTTTTAGAGGCACAAATTTCCACCTCTACCCTTACAAGGCTCTGCCTCAGCGTCTGGTGATCTTACAACAGTATTGTCGAGGTCGAAAGAAGGTATTGATTTAGTCAACGGCATTGCTGCTTCCACGACAGTTAGCATCTTTGCTATGCACCATGCAAATCATCACGCAGTGCTGACGTAGGCTCTTTCGGCAATGGTAATCCAGGATTGTGAGCTCTATACGATATGTAACCCTTTAGATAGTGATTTCCCATTCAGACATCTTTGGAGTTGATTCTGATTGAATGGTACCGAGACGCACCCTGGACAGATTGAATGTGCCGACAATGTTAGACGGCTACCCCAAGACTCACATCTTGCCACTGATCTCCATGCACCAAAGAAGTATTGCCTGGACGACATGATGCAAGACCGATATACTTCGCGATCGACTGCGCAAGAGCTAGGTCCCAAAAGTGAAGACGTGGCACGGATAAATATATAATTTATTATATATATATTATTATTATTATTTTATACAGCAGCTACTGTAGTAACCCCAAGAAGCTTCTGTCGCTTCATACATAATGCTGCCAAAATCATAACACCTCCTGCTACTGGAATTAAAACGAATACTCGCTGCATTGCGTACACTAGAGCTAAGACAACCCCATGTTGCAACCCCCCCTGCGCTTTTCCTAATACTTTGCTCTGGACACCTGCAACAGCGCTCTCGATATCTTGTTCTGAGAAGTTCTGGTCGGATAGGACGGATCGCAGATTTTTGACAGCTGTTGAATGGTAAATCTGCCCCGCAACGGCAAGAGCGATGACTTGGCCTCCAAGTTGCGATACGTTCTGCAGGCTGAGCGCTGCCCCAGCGTTTTCTGGTTTAGTGGTAAGCGTGGCGATAGAATAGCCAGACAACATGGCCAAGCCACTACCGATTGCTGTGACTACACACAAGCCGTAAATAGTTCCGGCTGATGTGCGTGGGTTGAGATAAACAGTAAGGAGTGCGCCGCCGACCGTCAAGAATGTGCCACCAATGACGTAGATCAACATGTATATCTTTATGGCACTTAGGAAATACCCAGATGCAAGATTTACGGAAATGGCAATGGTGACAAAAGGAAGCAAACGAACAGCTGCTTTTAGGGCACTATCGCCGCTAGTGAACTGGAAATATACCGGAATAAAATACATTGCAACGTAGAGTGTTGTGATGCCGGCTGCGGTCGCGATATAGAGTAGAACTTGTGTGCGTTCACGTAAAAGATGGACAGGAAATGCACGGTGAGCTTTGGTGGTGAAGACGGCGAAGTACTGCTGGACGACATATGCGACCAAAGTGACTCCAAAAACCACCAAAGTCGCGATAGTCCTTCCATCGTGCCAGCCCCATTGGCCACCTGCCATTGAGAGTGCTAAGAGAAAAGTGACCCAGATGCCAGCGCCAAGGATATAGCCGACAAAGTCAAGATGGGCAACCCGTTCACGTATACTGACGCCTCGTGAAGGACGGATTGAGGGAAGGCAGAAGATATATGCCGGAGCCGAAACGGCAAAGATGACAAGATTGATGTAGAACGCCCAGCGCCAGGTTGCTGACGATGTTGCAAATGCTCCACCAATGACAGGGCCTAGGATAGCGCCAACGCCCCAGCAGCTTCCAATGAGTGCCATGTACAAACCACGTTCCTCTGATGCTGTCATGGCCAAGAAGTAATTTAAAGAGCCAAGGTAAATGCCGCTACCCCCGGCACCGGCGATAACACGACCGACAATCAAAGCACTCATGGTTGGAGCGGCACCACAGAGAGCCGAACCAATCTCGAAAAGCACTACAGTTGTGAAGAAGATCCATTTGATGTTGAAAGAGTTGTACAGGTTTCCAAGTGGAAGAATGACGCATACTGAGCCTAGAGGAAACCCTGCTCCGACCCATACCAACTGTTCGACATAACCAAACTGTTCGATAACGGATCCTTGTACATCTGCTGCAACAGTGGTATCAAGACCGTAGAGAATGCAGCTGATGTAGAGAGCGGCACAGATTACCAGCCAGCGAAGACCGCGGATCTGTCGACCTTTGACCTCCAGATTGGGATCGATGCTATTTTGGTTTGATGAGTCCTCTATGGTGCTGACATTGCCTGCGTTATATTTCTCTTCTACACGCTCGTGCTTCTCGTCAGTCGACTGAGCCCCTGGCTCCTGGGAGAGAATGGCAGACTGTAAAGACATGGTGTTGGCGGCTAGTAGTGAACACTGATGGGCTGTAAGAGAAGGCATGGCACACCAGCCAGGCGTACTTATTGCAGAGCAACGGAATCAAATATACAGAAAAAAGAAAATTCGCTGACCTGGCAAAATTAGTTGACAAATTGGTGTATTTATCATCTGATGCCTAAGCATGATGGTATCCTTAGCTGTATCGGAGGATCATACGGATGCCATAGACAGTCTAAGGTTGGCTAAAGCGATAGCCGAATTGATGCGAAAGTTATGTGGAGCGTCATATGGCGTGCGAGAATCGAACTCGATCCAATTGTAGCAAAGCATCAAAACCTTTCCTCTGGTGTCTCGAGCTTCATCCCTTCAACCAACTCCGTCAGTGACTAATGCCCCAGAGCCTTCGAAGCATTAGCGCTAGAGCATCTGGAGCATTAGTGCACTCATGGTTTCCAGGTTTGAAATAATCCCCCACCGGCTAGTGCCGCTTAGGTTCCGCGGAGGCTTTAATATGCTATGGTCAATCGAATTAAGGTTATTAATCTTCCGTTATTTGTCAGCGGCTGGTGGCGATGTGCTTCCGCGGAGGCTCTAAAAACGACCTCGATTCGGTCGATAATTTGTGATTCTGAAGCGAACACAATGTGTCATACTCATTTTCATTTGGCTCAATCATTATCGTTGTAACGACGATGGAAGGTTCGAAAACTACTAGGAAGGTATAGACTGCGATTTCTACCTCGTCGCAGAAGAGGCAATGAGCTAATTTAGCGAAAGTCGTGTGACTTCTGTTACCGGCGCAAAATTAAGTGCGATAGACAGAAGCCTCACTGCTCACATTGCATCACGTATAATCTAGACTGTACCTTTACAGCACCCAGCCGCAAGCCCGGACCGAAAAAACGACAGAACTCTACAAATATCGAGGGTGGGACAAGTAATACGCAAGGTCATATGCGGCAACTAGAAGCTATAATCCAGCAGCTCATTGACCGTTTAGAACTTGCTGAGGAGAAAAGTGATGTTCAGTCTTTACCCCAATCTGACGGGGCGACGGAGGCCACCACAACGACGCTGTCAACCATCGTAACAAAGCAAGACGACAATGGTGTTTCCAAATCGATGATCCTCCCTCCCCGAGAACATGTCCTACCTGTCATACAAATCTACCTCAAGGATTTTAATACAGTATTACCCCTATTTGATGCCAAAACCCTTCTGCAGTTAGTCCACAACTGTTACAATGTTGGACCCGTACAACGAAACCCGGTGGCATGGGCTGCCATAAATATTGTTTTAGCTCTCGCACAACGGTACACTCTTGTGGATTGTTATAATGTCCCCTCCCCGGCTGAGTGTATTAGCAGAGCAGAATCAGTGCTCTCAACAGTGGTGCTGGGTGAGATCCAACTGCTTAATATCCAAGTCTTGGTGGGCATGGTGATGCTACTTCAGGCCTCGCAAGATCTCCAGCCTTCGCTGATCTTGATTGCCACTACAATGCGTCTCTCACATGCGATCGGCTTGCATGATTGTACCTACTCGGCGCATCTGGATACTCTCCACGCGAGACAGCGTGCTTATGTGTTCTGGCTAGCGTACATCCTCGATAAAGACCTTAGCATGCGCTCGAAACAGCCATCGATACAGATTGATGACGACATCAACCTTGACTTGCCGTCGCCAACAGTTGTCGAATATCAGGTTGCGGATATGAGTGGAATAAACGACACCGGAAATCATACTGGCATCATCGCCACCACCGACAGAACCGTCAAGATGAATTACTTTGTTACTCGCATTCAGCTGGCCACAATTGAAGGCGGCGTATATGATTATTTGTATTCAACGCGATCTCAAAAACGTAGTCCGAAAGAGCGTTCTCATGCACTACAGAGCGTAGCCTCCGCCCTTGAGCAGTGGAAAGCCTCCATCCCACCCGAGTTCAGCGCCTCTGTGGGCTTAATGGGAGTACCTTATGATGTGCTACGCTTTCTTGGAGAATTGCACTCCACTACTCTGGCTTGCACAACTCTCATAAACCAGGCACATGCGTGGGACGCCAAGTGGGTGGCCAGCATACGCAGGTATGGTAGGCAAGGCATTGTACCAATGCTGCCGCCAAAATGGGAGGTGTTGGTAGATGAGGCACGTGATCTAATGGTTTTGCTTGGGACATTAGGCATGACGGATTGCTGGAAGTTCTGGTAAGGTAGCCGAGGCTGCATCCTCGTTGGACAGTCACAGCCCCAGTGTGTTTTTGCTTGTTTGGTTATATTGATTGCTGTTTAGTCAAAATCACTAACAATGACATTTTAGGAACACGGGTTGTTCTTATATGACAGCTATGGTGCTCTTGACAGTCAATAGCATGCATAGACCCCAACACAATAAATTGGCATTAGATAGCCAGCTCATTGAAGTTGGGTTGCAAACACTGGAAACAATGGTACAGGAGACAGGGAGTGAAATGTTAAAGTCATTTCAAGCTACTTGTGCAGAGTTGCATCAGCACACTAAACGGCGATGCAACGAAGCAGCTATAATAGCTAACAGTGTTGACTATTCATCGGTGTTTCTAGACACACAATATGGATCTGAGTAAAATGGTCAAAGTGGTGCTGTTTAATTAAACAAGTAAGCTAGAGCAGTAGAAGGCAAAAAGATTCCGCCTTTGATAGGAATTCAATTCATTTCCACAAGTCTGGCGCACGCTCCCAACTAGATCCTTGCGTTAAATACTTGATCTAGAAGACTATAACCGAATAAAAGAAAAGGCGCGGAAGCTCTAGTAATACCATTTATGTGGCATTGGTTACCAATATCTGACATTTCTTTTATATGCTTTGTAAGCTGCTATTTGTAACCGTCTCTATTGTAAGGCTTTCGGAAGCTTTACAAGCATCCGCGGAACCTCCATATGACGAGATTGGCGGAAATATACGTGAAACAAAATTATCTCAAATTTTATTGCTTATATACACTACCTAGTAATAGGCAATACTGGCTGGTCATGATATCTCTGCGTGTATTATATATAGATTGAAGCTCAACTGCTCATTATCAAATATGTCATCTTCTTCAAAATACCACCAAAAGATATAAATTACTCTATCATCCGACATATCTTACTATTTTCCATCTGATTTCTCGTTCACCTTAGTGGACGATTAATAACCCCTCTCAGTATTCCCAGTGTACCAACTCAAAGATGGCTAACTACGACGGACCGTATCAAGGCAATGAGATGTTTAAATCCTTCACTAAGACTTGGCATACTACGGTTTACCCTGCAATCTCGCCTTCCCGGCCCGAGGTCAGTGCTGCTGGAAAGACTGTCTTTATTACGGGAGGTGGTAGCGGTATTGGGAAGGCCACCGCTATCGCCTTTGCAGAAGCCGGTGCCAGAGTCATCGCAATTTTCGGGCGCCGCTTTGAGAAACTGCAGTTGGCTGCAGAAGAAATCTCCAAAGCCAACCCTAGAGGAGTCACCACCGTGGTTGTTGAGAGTGCCGATATTAGCCAGCGTCAGGCTTTGGAGGCTGCCTTCGCCAGCGCTATCCACAAGGCTGGCGGCGGCAAGATTGACATATTTGTCAACAACGCTGGCGTCCTTAAGCCGTCAAACCCTCTTGCCACTTACGGCGAAAAAGAATTGCGCGAGAGCATTGAGGGTAACATAGTCGGTTCGTTCAACGCCATCCAGGCGATGATGCCCTTGTTGGCGCCGAAAGCAAAAATCTTAAATATATCCTCGGGCATTGCGCATATCAACCCGCTCCCTGGCTATTGGGCATATGCATCCTCCAAGCTAGCAATCGTTAAGATGTTCGATTTCCTCCAGGCTGAGAATTCGGACCTTGGCGTTTTCAACATTCAACCTGGCGTTGTTACGACTGAGCTCAATGAAGTTTCTGGTATCCCAGGTCAAGATGATGGTAAATTTACTATCCTTTAGTTTCCTAATGCCTTGTGTCCTTATTTTACAATTGCTGATTACTTTACTAGTTGCACTTCCAGCACACTTTCACGTTTGGCTTGCATCCCCTGAAGCTGAATTTCTTAAGGGAAGGTTCGTCTGGGTTAATTGGGATGTAGACGAACTAAAGTCTCACGCAAACGAGATTAAAGAATCAATGCTATTGAAAGTGGTATTAAACGGCGTGCCAATGTGAGCCTAAAGCCCAAATAGAACCTCACTAATATATAAAGCTAGATAGCTCAGAACATACGTTATATTTTATAAAATTGGCATCAAAAATAAATTTTCAATATATATTAAAAACCAACTCTCTGACCGAACCTTTTAGTTCCTTACATATAAAAAGTAATTTTTATAAGAGCCTCTAGTTATGTTATACACTCTCTTCCCTGTTAAAGAATTTCAGCCGGTACAACTAAGACTCCCCCAAGCTTCTCCAACTGATCGGCATCGTCAGATAACAGCGTGTGTTAGCTGATACTTGCTTGCTCTATTTTCTATCTTGGCGTATGTTGACATGGAATTGATATATTGTTATCTTACAATATCAACAGCTGACCTGGCTATTCGTTATTCTTAGCCGGTGTTCTGCCTAGTGTTGCATTACAATACGCTCACTTTCCCCCATCCGACTTTCGCCATTGCTGTCGTGTACAAAGGCCAACCCCCTACGCTTAAATTGAAACCCACGCTCTTATTCATTGCCATTGTTGCATCAATACTAAAGGTGCGACTAAGTCCCTAAGCAATGTAAAGCCTGGAGATCTTCGGGTGGTATATTCAGCTTCTAGTTCTCATGTGTCTCTACTCCTTGACTTTGAGCCCGCCGCTAGGCGAATATCTGGAATTTTGTGATGGCGAATACAGCGGTGACAGTATTTTAGTCTTGGCGTGCAGCATTTGATTCATCCAGGGCTACAAAAGCGTCGCGGCCCACTATCCCACGATCATGATAAAGAATTATCATCGATATTAAACGTAGATTCTAAAAACACAGCGACTGTCAGCCTCACCTTGAAAACTACAAAACCTCTTTATAAGCATTCCAGGCGCTGATTTTAGAAACAAATATCTCGACGCGCTTCATGAGTTGGAGCGCTTTGTTCCTTGCAGATGGCAAAGCCACAACAGCACGCCAGAGTTGGCCTTGGGCCATTTTCCTCATGGCTGATTATGCTGCATGTCCGATATGTTCGTGGAAACGGTAAAAAGAAAGAAGGTCCTCGCGCTCGCAATTCTTGCGTACTTTACAATCCTTCTTAAAGAACACGAATCAGGGAGCCAACACCTGGGTGGGCAGAACATATGATGTTAGGTATATGAAAGATCTCAAGCCTTGAAAACAGGGCATTAGTATATTGGCCAGTTCTGAGAAGGAGAGGATCCAGCTTCTTTGATGTCTAATATAAGAATCTAACTTTCTCTCCATCCTCAAGTCGTATGATTCGGCCGGCGGGTGCTATCTCATTTGCAGCCAGGTCTGTTCAATGATGAATAATCATGGCCGAATGACAGAACATATTTGCGTGTCCCGCGTCTCCATAGAACGCCTTCAAGTCACACAAGCCACACCGCCTTATATGGAAATAAGAAATCTATGGCCCGTCTCATAGAATAACAATTAAACAAAAAGGAGGGGGACGAGACACAGACTTAATTCAATTATTCAAGTTGATCTGTTACAAATAAGGGCTCAATGGTTAATAATTGATGGCCTTACTATTTATCTAAGATCTCTTCCCAAAGCCTCGATGCGTCCGGACTGAATGCAACGTCTGACCAGATAAATTGCCTCAGTATTTCAAGTATCCTTGAAGGGGTGCTATAGATCATAGAGAACCTCGCGATCATATTCGCCCGAAGAAGATCAATATACCTTGATCTAACAGATCCAGGCGAAGCAAATGTGCCACCGATATACAGGAGCCAAAGCAGCATGTCAGAGTGTTGATCCCATATCGTATCCTTTTCAGCCTTTTGAAGTTGATCAAGAAGTTTTGAGGATAAATAGGACTGCATAGCGGACATCAGCATAATTTATCCTTTTATACCAGGATAATAGAACAGGACATACTGGAATAACTAGTGCGCACCAAGCATGACAACATAACATGACAGAACAAATATACGCTGCAGTAGCACAGCAGTTCAGCATGGGAGAAGGTATTACCAGATTTACAAGCCTCAATTGAATAAAGGCAGTGTGGTTGTTTATGTAAGCCATAAAAAAAGGATCACCCTTTTTATAGCTCGAACAGTTTCGTATACATTGCAACGCATGTATATCCTCCAGTATCTCGAGAAAATCCTCACTAAACAAGTGTGATATTATCTCAAACCCAGATGGAAGTTGGTAGAAAGTAGGTGTGAAAGAGTCTCGTCGCCAGAGGAGT
This sequence comes from Trichoderma asperelloides, assembly GCA_021066465.1. Lineage (NCBI taxonomy): Eukaryota > Fungi > Ascomycota > Sordariomycetes > Hypocreales > Hypocreaceae > Trichoderma > Trichoderma asperelloides. Next base: position 15,831 of record JAJKFY010000013.1, read on the forward strand.
TCCGAGAAGGTAGTGTGGTCAACGATTCGATCAGAACCTGAAAGAATTGACGCATTCAAGTCCTGCCTATAAAATTGTCAGGTATTGTTCTTTCCCTTCCTTGGATGTGTGATTCACCAGAATATGGCACGCTTAATGCCAACCGTGAGATAGATGCCTTGACTGCGAGAGATTTCGAGTAGCTGTCTCACTGCTGCCATGTGAAGTTGGACTTGAGAGGTCATTCCCATCTGTGCCTTGAGCAAGAGCATTTAGTATTCCTGCAAGCTAAATCCTGAATAGATACCTACCTCTACACCCACAAGTAGAAGAATGGCTCCAATTGTGGACTCTGATACAGCACCTTTGATATAGGCTACTTTGTCTCTAATACAGCCGATAACGCAGACTTTGTATTTGAGGCATTCGAGGTCCAAATGTCCCTCCGTCACTGCAAACAAGAGCGAAAACATAACTGCATTCGAAAGGGCTGGGTCAGTCAAGCCCGTACGGAAGACAGTGTGAAAGTTTTGGAATGCGAGCTCCTCTGTAATACTGAAGACCGGCTCAGAGGCTTTCCTAGCTCTGCCTAATATACTTAGTGTTAAAAACAAAACAAAAAAACACTGTCCTTCGTGGTAGGTAATTCCTTACTGTCCCCTAGTAGCATCTGCAACCGTGAAGTGTCCACAGGGAGCATAGCAAACGGATCGATCGCGCTCGCGGACAAAGAAGGGATTAAACTCGGATGATTTGTAAAATTTGATTCATTTACCAGTGTATCATGCTCCTTCAAAAACGTTACTCGAAAGTTGTGTTTTGATTCTTGTTCAAGTAACCGTTTCGCCTTGAGGGCTTGCTTAACTGCGTGTGATTTAGCCGAGCGATTTGCACCTCGATCCTGTTTACTGCAAGGGCCATATATTGAAATGAATTTAAAATCTTTGGCACATGGTATTCAGAGTTTAGTTAATACAAGATGAGTTGGAGATGCATTGCCTACCATCTGGCTTGAGCGGCTGGGCAACCATAATGTGCAACAGTCACCCGTCTGGAGGGGACCCCGTTCTAGCTTAACTCGTAAAGGGCTCACCAACAAAATGTATTAACTGCGCTCTGCTTCTCTTGTTCTTGCATCAGTCTGTACAGAATTGCCAGGTGGATTTAGGACTGGAGCCTGGAAAGAGTGTCAGTTGCATCGCTTATAAATCACCAAGTGCTATAGTTTCTTCTACCATGGCGCTAGCCCCACTATACTCTTTGGGATAAACCTTACTACCCGATTTGGAAGTACCTCGATTAGCATCTCTGTCGTACAATCGGAAATACATAAAGTTGTTTACTAAAAGTAAACCTCGTCAAATTAGAATCTCGAATGTGCACCTGGCTATATCCAGTGCCCTGTTTCTCCATAGACGGGAACTATAAAACCGCAGCTGCTACCCATTTGAAACGTTCATGCTTCCAGAAAAGATCACAGATAAACAAGCTCCTCAACAGGAATTCTCGACAATGGATACATCGAATCTTTTTAAACCATTGAAAATCGGCAATTTAGTCGTGCAGCATCGCATAGGGATGGCCCCCCTTACTCGTCTCCGTGCAACAGATGATCGTGTACCTCTACCACTTATGGCCGAGTATTACGGCCAGCGGTCTGCTGTACCTGGTACCTTACTGATCAGCGAGGGCACATTAATTTCGTACGAATCCTGTGGTGGATTTGCCAATGCACCTGGCATATGGAACGAAAAACAGATTGCAGGATGGCGGTCAGTCACCGATAAAGTTCATGAGAAAGGAAGCTTCATCTTCTGCCAGATCTTTGCTATGGGGCGGGCTGCAGATGAGGAGTTATCTAGAAAGGACGGAGTTGATATTTTGGGCCCTAGCCCTATTCCTATGGACGAAACTGCGCCAATACCACGCTCTATGACACTCGACGAGATTAAGAAAACAGTCCAAGATTTTGCAACAGCTGCACAAAACGCAATGCTTGCAGGCTTTGACGGTGTCGAAGTTCATGGTGCAAATGGCTATCTAATTGATCAATTCAATCAGGATAACAGCAATCAGCGTGATGATGACTACGGAGGGAGTGTCGAGAATAGATCCCGCTTTGTAGACGAAATTATGAAGGCTGTCATCGCTGTTATAGGGCCAGAACGAGTCGGCCTTCGCCTTAGCCCCTGGAGTTTATTTCAGGGAATGAAAATGACAAATCCAATTCCGCAATTTTCGGATATTATCAAGAAGGCCAGTAAGCTGAATCTGGCTTATCTTCACCTCGTGGAATCTCGCATATCTGGCAGCCATGACTGCGAAGCCAGCGAAACACTGGAATTCGCTTATAAACTCTGGAACAGACCGCTCCTGATAGCTGGTGGGTATAAGCTGGACGATGCCAGGAAGCTAGTCAATAAGTATCCTTATAAGGATATTGTTGTTATGTATGGGAGGTACTTTATTGCAAACCCAGATCTGGTGTATAAGGTGAAAGAAGGGTTGCAATTTACTGATTACAAACGCGAGATGTTCTATACAAGGCATGCATTAGGATATACTGATTATCCATGTAGCGTACAGTATCTTGAAAGCCAGAATGCTGAAACCGTTCCAACATGAAACAAAAGAAAGTCAAGCTACTATATAGAGGGTATTAAGAACATCCGTATTAATTATCTTATAATCATATACTTGGCTTTCAACCTGAGCAAGAACTTATTTTACCTGTATTATTGTCTATTCTCTTTGACAGAGTTCTGGTACCCTTTGGGAGTCGGACCAATAAGACAGCAGAGGACTGGTGTAGCATATTGCTTACTCCCAAGAGGTACGGCTTACCTAGAAGCAATCTTATATCCCCCAGTGCCAATTAGATACGCAGTGGGAGGCAGAAAGTGTTAGCACCCAGTCAGGTCGACGGTTATATAGCCTAGCTGAATTTAGCATAGATTTTTATACTGCTTTAGAAAAAATAAGCTAACCACTATATTTTAGTAGATAAACCGCTAAGATATAGGGCATACTCCACTATAGTATAGCGTGCTCTGCACTAGAATTATAGTGAGTAAATGTAAAGTAAAGCGGCGTTATGCTTATTTACTTAATAGGGCTAGTGTGAAAATAGAGAGACCTGACTGGGTGCTAACACTTTCTGCCACCAGGTTAGCGCAAGTGTTACATTTGCTGATAGAGCCGGTACAAGAAAGCTGCCTTAACCATACTAAAGAGATAGCCTAGTATAATTTCGTGCGGAATAATAGGACAATGCGGGCTGTAAAGGCCTGTCAAACTGTCAGCCAAGGAACAAATAAAGCTGCAAGAAAAATATAAAGTCACAGTGGCTGCACTGTCAGCCAAGGAACAAATAAAATTATAAAAACTACACTGTCAGCCAAGAAAAAAAAAATTACAGGGACTGCACTGTCAGCCATAATACCAAAACCCCACTAAACCAGGCTAAAGTAGTTGATTGAGTATACATACTGACCAATAAGAGTGCCAGAGATGTTATTGTCCTGAATACTCGGTACTTGCTATGAAATTCTTTTTAAATTTTTTATACAAAATGAATTAACATGAATCGACTAAAATCTATTTTACTATAATACAAAAAATAAATTAAAAGACACAGTAGATTTTCGTATATACTAAATATTATACTAATATTCAACCATTTATTAACTTGTATAACAAATACAGGAGATACCTACCTGTAGTTCTATAACATCCTTGCTTTGTCCTCATATACCTACTAATAATACACTACACGATGGGCCCTGGATAGTGTACCTGCACTGTGAAGAAAGCGGGTAACCCAAAACCAACTAAATAATACCTCTTTCGAATTACAGCACACAGAGCCAAATATATACTATACAAATACAATGTATTTATCAAATTGATTAGTAATGTACTAATCGCTCTAGTGTGCTGCTAAATAAATCGCTTACTTTGTACGTTTGACAGTATCATGCCCATACCAATTACGTGTATAAGGGAAGAGCTACTTTCTATATATATATGTCTATGTGATTCCCCGCAAGCAAGTCTCAGACAGACTTATCTCATTTCATCTTTTGAAGATTTCTTAGAATCGTCCCACAAAATGACGACAACGAATGGAACGAATGGGGTTCATACTCATGGACACCTCGAGGCTACCATTGTCGACCAGTTCGATGAATGGGCCACGAGAACACCCAACTCCATTGCTGTTGAGTGGCGGGGAGAACAACTCACGTACTCCGAACTACGAACGGCCTCGTTTCGCGTTGCTAGAGCTCTCTTAGCAGCTGGCGTTAGGCCCTATGACAAAGTTGCGGTTCTGACCGATATGTCTCTTGAGATGCTACCCTCTGTCCTCGGCGTCTTGAGGACTGGGGCCGCCTACGTGCCTATTGACGTAGCCGCCTGGAGCCGTTCCAGAATCGAGGCGACCCTGTTCGAACTCTCTTCCCCATTTGCCATTGTCACAACCCCGGTCCCTGGACTTCAGTTACCGATTTCCACGGTAAATTTCCAGAAGCAGTGGCTGCGGTCTCCGTTAGGAAACGCGGCTGAGCTGATTGCTCAGCTGGATGCCCTTCGCAGTGAATTCAAAGACGATCTCCTTTCATGGATTATCTTCACATCGGGAACTACTGGCAAACCAAAGGGAGTCATGGTATATCACAGAGCTATCTATGCCCTCGCAATCTCCTTCAACCACAGTGATTACCTCGAAGCAGCTCTTGGAAAGGATATCCGTGTCATGTTAGCCTTCTCCGTTGCATTCGACGCATGCGCTGCTGTGGTATGGAGCACTCTCACCAAAGGCCGCGCCGTGGTGATGGCTTCGTCATCGAGCTTCCCAGATGTCGCTACCACTTGCGAAGTTCTACACTTGACACCGTCCATGTTGGCTTCATTAATCCCATCAAAGGCATACGATCCAGTGGTTTGCATCTTCTTAGGTGCCGAGGCACCCAACATAGAAGTCGTCCGCGAGTGGGTCAATCCCAACAGAAAAGTCTTCAACACGTACGGTCCGACAGAATCGACCTGTGTAATCAGTCTCGGGGAGATCGACCCGGCGAAGGAGCCTCCATTTGGCGAAATCGTTGCTGGCGCCAAGATTGTGCTTGTAGACGACAAATTGGAAGAGTGCAATCAGGGTGAGGTCCTCATTGGCGGGCCTAATTTGGCTGCTGGATATTTCAACAACCCCACGCTGACGGCGGCTAAGTTCATCCAATGGAATGGTGAACGTTGGTACAGGACCGGCGATCTCGCACAGCGAACCGAAGACGGAGACTTTGTGTGGGCGGGTCGAACAGATTCTCTCGTCAAAAACCGAGGTTTCTTGATCAATATCGAAACTGAGGTTGGCCCCGCGTTGCTAAGCTTTCCTGCCGTGCGTGTCGCTTTGGCACTTATATGGCGGGACAAACTTGTTGGTTTCGTTCAGCCAGCCTCTGTTGATGTTGACGAGCTACGTGCCTTCCTGAAGGAACGATATGATCCGTTCGTTATTCCGGATGATATTGTAGCACTAGACAGTTTCCCTCTCACTGTGAACAGTAAAATTGATAAGCGTGCGCTCTTGGCCCAGAGAGATGAAGAATTTTCCCAGGATGACGAAGGCTTGGAAGAGGATGGGAAAGAGATCTCTGGTCATGATGCTTTACGCTTAGCCTTTTCGAAGACCTTACACGTCGCCATCAAGAAGCTGGACGACGGTTCATCGTTTACTAGACTCGGTGGAAACTCCCTGACAGCTATTAGACTCGCCAATGTCCTCAAGAATTACGGATTCTCGGTCTTAGCTATTCAGATCTTGAGACTGGACACAATAGGAGCATTGGAAAAGTCACTTACAAGGACTCACGAGGCGGACGAAGTAAAAGACTACACAACAGGGATAGCTGTCGCTACTGACGTTCAGAAATTATTCCTCCGAAAATCGCTTCAGAATCCGGATTTCTGTGCTCTTATCGGCACAGCCAGGTATGTTGGAGACGCCCTTGCCGTTCCAACTGCCAGCGAGCTACACGATGCTTTCATCAAGGCATTTAAAGCTCATAGTATCTTTGAGACGCGTTTTAAAACGTCCGATTTCTCTCTTTCTGACCTTAGACGGTTGAATCTGAATTGGAATGAAGTGAGCGTAGGAGAAGCCGAGTTTGAAGCTACTATTATTGCGGAGGAGGAGAAGGCCTTTCAAGCCATGAAAGATGTTTCTCTTGTTGATGTTGAGGTCCCTTATTTCGATGTCACGGCTATTTCCATTCCGGAGCGAAAGGACATTGCCTTCGTTACACGTGCTCATCACGTCTTGGGGGATGTCTTTTCAACAGCTATACTGTTTCGTGACGTGGAGCGCGCGTTGGCCGGAGAGCAAGTCCCCCAGGGCACTCAGTGGGCTGACTTTGCGCGGTTCATGGAAAGTTACAAACAAGAAAACTTGCCGAGAGCCATTTCCACATTTGAAAGAATCTTGGGGCCACTTCCTTCTACATCTGTGTTGCACTTGCCAAAGCCACAGAATCCTCCCCAGGCGGAAAACTACGATTTAAAGATTCTTAACTCTCCTTGTGCCTTCACCAAATCTGCACTCGATGCCGCAGCGCGTGCTCGAGGTATTACTGCTACTACGATGGTCTACGCTGCGTGGGCACTGTTCCTGAGTAAGACCACGGGGTGGGACCGTGTCGGATTTTCGATAAGCTTGTCAGGACGCACAGTTCCCTGGCCACCGGCGCAGGCTGTCGTAGGTCCTGTCGTAGGCAAATCTCCCTTTAGCACTGCTGTTCCGGCCCAGAAGAATGTTCACGACTGGTTGTCCGAAGTCCACAAGACAACTCTAGACATTATGGAATTCGACGGCGTGACAAGCTCTCTACCTGAGACGATGCTAGCGAATCCAACTACGAATTCCACCAACGTACTCTGTTTTCTCGACATGCCTCAGGCCTCTACCAGCTGGACCTTTAAGGATAAACAGAAACACAATTACTTGATGGATTGGTATCTATTCCCACAGGGGGACGGCTTGAAGACCGAATTCGAGTTCAACTTCGCAAAGATCGATGAAGGTTGGGCGAGGGAGGCGGCTAAGATTCCCGGGCGAATGCTAGAGGGATTAGTCAACGCTGGAGAGAAGACATTGGTAGGGGATCTGTTGAGATAAAATATCTACTTAGCATAGTAGTAGCGATTCAATATACTTAACAATATGGATGCCCCAGGTCAACTGCTAGATACTGGTCTCGCATCCAAACCGCCTCTTTATGCATTTGAGGATAGTGTTTCAATACCTCTCATGTTATCCTAGATTATTCTACCGCCAAAGGCCGTAATCGTAACAATCCAGGGTAGACGCAAAAGGCTCAACGTGGGCGTGATATGCTCCTGTGTTTCGGTGTTGGTGAACTGGTCGTCTGGACGAACCTCAGCAGTAGTGCTATTGTGTCACACTGCTATCAGATGGCGATGCATAATTTAGATATAAAAGCGGAGTAGAACAGCTGGTGAGATACATAAGAAAAAGTATGCGAGTTTACACAAATGAGAGGCCGGACTTCCAGAAACCTAGGATTTGGCCACCGAAATACATCTTACAGCGAAAGAACAAAGGGTACAAAAATCAATTATAATGTCAACGATATTATTGAAAAGCATATGCGCGTTAAGAAACTGCCAATTATGTGAGGTATTCTAGATAAGGCGAATACACCATCTATGCCCATTACTCGGCACTATAGCGATAGCTCATAGATCGCTTACCTATTTATTCCCCGCTCTCACTAAATCTCCAAATTTACTCTCCACCTCTCGCGCCAACACCACCGGATTTCCCACCTCAACAATCTCTCCTGTATCCATGACCACCACCCTGTCAAAGTCCATAATCATGTCCAGTCGGTGACTTACCGCAATAACTGTATAATCTTTGAACTCAGTCCTGATAATCTCCTGCATAACGCGTTCTGTCTCTTTATCTACGCTAGAGCTCACTTCATCCAGCAACAGTATGCCGCCATGTTTTGTATTGGTCCCGGATTTTTGTTTTCGAATGGAGCGTTTGAGCAGCGCACGCCCAAGCGACATGAGCTGACGCTGTCCAGCGCTGAAAGTTGATGCACTCATCCCTGCGTCAAGGCCGCCACGCTCCTCAATAAATTTCCATAAGCCGACAGCGGCAAGCACAGCCTCGCATTCTTCGCGTGTTGCTTCCTCTGATACGTCGAGATTGGCCTGGAAAGTAGATCCGTCGGGTAGAAAAACTGCTTCTTGGGGCACTGCGATAATGCGCTGCCGTAGCACAGACCGGTCTAAACGGTGGAGCGGCAGATCATCAATCCAGATGTTCTCCGCCGTTGCTGAGATGGGATCGAGAATCTTGAGAAGCAGGGCAATAAGACTGGATTTGCCGCTGCCGGTACGACCGCAGATGGCAATTTTCTCTCCCGAATTGATCATCAGATGAATGTTGCGGAGGGCGAGATTGGTTACGGCACTATCTCGATCTTCAACGCTGGTCGGAGAATTAGCATTGCAATAGTAACATAGCTGGTATATGACCCTTACGCATAATTGGCGGATACACCCTTTAACTCCACCACACCACGCTGAGGCCACTGTACAGGTGGAACAGTGGTCTCCCCATCTCTGTCTTCCGGCTTCACAGTCTCGTTGAAGGTCTTGAGTCTAGCAATTGCCCCGAGAGAGGTTTCAAGATTGGTCCAGAAAAGGACAATACCGGCAAGATTTTCTCCAAAGCTGAGAAGGCTGTATAGAGCAGCACCAGCGAAAGCAGAATTAGAGTGAAGGCGAACGGCAAGAGTCGTCATGGCTACTGCTAGCAACATGACTACCACGTTGAGAACGAGATTCAGCCATTCCTGGATCATGAGAAGTAGATACGAGGGTCTTTGACTGGAAGTTAGTAGGCGAGCGTTCTTGTGGATATCATCAGGAATAAAGCCTGGATGTCTCGCGTCAGCAGTAACGTCATGGTTAAGTGAGGAAGACATAAAGCGTTTTGTACTCACCGAATGCCCGCAGAGTTGTGATACCTCTGACGGTGTCAAGGAAATGTGTACTAATCATAGATTAGTAAAGAGCACGGGAGCATATGGCGAGAGGCTTTCATGGACTCACTACAGGGGGCTCTTAGCTTCTAGGTCCAGCAACCGTAGTTGCCGTGAAGTGCGGAGGTAAAATCTCTGCACCATGTATAGCAGAGCGATGAGGAATGGGAAGCTGATGGCCAGGTAGCGAGACGAAGTAAGCATAACAGCCATCTGCCCTATAACTTGGGTGATCTACAATCGGCGTCAGCTGCTGAATTTGTGACTTCTGAAAGTTCCATCACGACAGACGTACTGAAAATAGAGTGCTAACCACTGCATCTGGAAGTTCTGTGTCTATGAGGTTCAAATCTTGCGAGAACAAGTTCGTAGTAACGCCAGTATCAGTATCAGTGAAGAAGCGTAGTGGTGCTCGAAACAGTGTTCGCAAGATATCCTGATGTAGATTCGCACCAGCCTTTTTGATTGAGATGATCCAGATCGAGGCACCAAGGAGAAAGAGCGATATCAAGGCGCAAATCTGAAGCAAAGCATATAATCCAGCCCAGTAGGCATAAGAGTGCACTGGATGTTCTGCGTTGATATCATCGACCCAGTATGTGAGCCCTGTAACGTAGTGTTAGTTTAAGTAAACCGACTCTCACAATATATCTGATGTTAAACCATAAATCACAAAGACGGCTTACAGATTGTAGAGAAGTTTAAGAAGAAGCCCCAGAGTGAAGCAAAGAATAGAGCGGATGTTGCCAGGAACCATCCCATGCTCTTCATGTAATGCTTGTATACTGTGCCGTCCCCAACTTGCCGCGATGTATCCATCTCGGGCGCGATAGTTACCTTGGCCGTCTTCCCTTGGTTTACCTGCGGCTTCAATTCCTGCACGCTTTCCTTAGAGGTTGATATTTCCGAAGAGGTATCGTCGTCAAAAGAATTTTTTAAACCCAGACGTTGGAGATAACCCTGATTAGCCATTAGTTCCTTAAAGGTTCCTTGTTCGCTAATGGTTCCGTCTCCAAGTGCTATAACATAGTCTGCAGAGGGCAAATGTCGAATGCTATGAGTACATAGCAAAACCGTAGAGCGGCGCCGTTTGAGTAGTCCATCTACCCCAAAAACCTTTCGAAAGACCTGCTCCTCTGTATCCGCATCTAAGCCGCTGAAGACGTCGTCAAGGATAAGCAAATTAGTTTGCAAGTATAGGGCTCGTGCAAGAGAAACGCGCTGTTTCTGGCCTCCAGAGAGAGAGATGCCATCTGATCCAACATTTGTTTGGTCTCCTTGTGGAAGAGTGGCAAAATCGAAGGCCAGAGCTGTAGCATCAATGACTTCGGCATATCTCTCGTTATTGACTGGTGAAAACCCCACGATATTATCTTTAACTGACCCGTTCGAAAGGAATGCAGTTTGGTCACAAAATCCAACGTGCGGAACCCTTGAATTCAAAATCAGATGACCATCGTGGAAAGGAATCTCTCCAAGTAGTGCCTTGCAGAGCGTAGATTTTCCAGAGCCAACAGGTCCGACCACAAGAGTAAGTGAAGACTTGGGTATCTGAATGTTAACGTCTCGCAAGACAAACTTATCTGCCTCCCAACCAAAATTTCCATTTTCGATGACCACTTCCAAATCAGACGAAGGTACATTGTCCATTGAAGCTTTCTCTAAACTCCGCCTAATATCAGTAAAGACTTGGCGGAAATCCTCACGAGTCTCGCACTCCAAGAACGCCTGAATTCGACCTATGCAGGCCAGTGCTGAGATGACCTCGGGAATTGATTGGAATACTTGAGATAGCGGCAACGTCAGAAGCGTAAGAAACGAGAGACTCGTAAATACCCTTGAGGCATTTAGTTGATTTTGAGTGAATGCGAAGGTAAGGGCTGGGCTGATCAGCAGCGGAATAAATCCCAAGAGAGCCGCTCCAATGAAGATCTTGCGGAACCGAACTCCAGCGACTAGTTCCTCAACGCGAAGCTTCTGTACAAAATCGCTAACAGAAGAAGAGATGCCGGATATCTTCAGATTCTTCATACTAGCGATGACTGTGGCTGTCAAGCCAACTCGTTTCTGGACCAATGCCATCCAATCTCTCTGTGCGTTCCCGATGAAGTTCATAAGGATCACGAGGCCGATAAAGCAAAGAACAACTACTCCAATGGGTGCGACGAAGACTGCTCCAAGTTGATTATTTAACATCCATGCAGACAGTGCGACTTGAATCACGCTTGCCCATATATCATGCAGCTGCCTAAAGCCCATCCTAATTCGCTCAATATCTGTGCTCATTAGAGTCAGCGCAGCAGTGTCATCGCCCGTCCCGATACGAGCCTTTGTAGCTGTGATAAAGGTCTCGGTGACCAATATCGACCTCAACATAGTTCGCATTCGATGATGGTAATACCTGGATTTATGTATCAGCAGTGTATATGGTTAAAACCCCTTTGCGAATGTGAGCATACCGGTGGAAGGCCCAGCAGAGGGCAATTCCTGCGTAAATGAATAAGCTGGCACCGATGAAACCGTATCCAATGTTTGGGTCAAGTTCGTCCTCAGCGAGATAATCTAACAGCCTTTCAATAAAAAAGGGTTGAGCAAAAGTAAATCCAAGTAATCCCAAACGTGGAATTATGGGAAGGAGAAGAGGTCCTTTCAGTGTGCGTATGAGAACTTTTGTAAGACCGAATTTGTCACCTTTCATTCTAGAATAGTTTAAATTCTGATAGAACTTTTCGCGGAGCGTTTTGGGGTCCAAGGAGCTGTCAAGGGAGTAAAGATCGTCGATGAACAGAACTTTCTTGTATCCAGCCAAAAATAACCTGTTCATCCAGAAGAAGACGCCAAGAGAGAAAATGCCGCTTGTTTCCTCTGGGCTATGCTCCTTCTCATTCCAGCTTATCCATTTAGACTTTTGCTGTGATTCCAACACAAGCACTACAGCTTTCAGAGCTGTAGCGGCAGTAAAGAGATTGCTATAGATGCGCTCAGCTGAAATAGCCGATGAGAGATAAAGCGTTCTTGCTTGGGTCACATCGAGCAGAAGAGATAGGAATAAGTAGCCGGTCAGTAGTATAGAGGGCCTTGCAGATCTGCTGTGTTCAACGATGCTAAGAGGTATCATGAAGACGCCTGAAAATAACTTCAGGGCCGATGCAGCTATGAATATGCGTGTTGCATGGAAGCGTCCAGTTGCAGCCAGAACGAGTAGCGCGAGTTGAAGTATGGTATAGATTGCGATAGCGCCCTACGGCGACGTAGTTAGCACCCTGGAATCATGCGTTCGAATACATGGCAAAAGAACATACCACTTTGATGAACCGGAAAATTGGCGCATTAACCACAGCAGGTTTCCGTGCCTGGGAGACCGACACCCATAACGACACTATTATAAACAAAGCAGACGGTATAATAGATAAAAACACCTGCTCAAACTCTATATTGAAGTCGAATTGCTTGTCATTCTGCTGGAACAATTGGCCCTCTCCAGCAGTAAAAGGCATTTTGGACAGTTGGCACGTCGAATAATTCGACTCGAACTGAATTATTGGTTACCACAAGTGTAGATTGTTGAAAGATGAAAATGCTATGACACGAGCTGTGTGAAGTGTATGGTGCAATAGCAGCCATGCAATCAGCCAACAGTCGGGGTAGCGGAGTTGCGGAGAAATCACTGTGGCTGGCAGCGGACTACTTCATGCCTGAACACGGCACGGCTCATCATTGGATCCAAGTGTGCGGAGTATACTCCAAAACAGGTCCCAGTCAGTACTTTATGAGATAGGAAAGCTGTAGTATAGGGTACTGCATTGGCCTACCACATGCACGGTATGTATATAAATAATAAGCTAACGCGCTAAAACAGCTAACTTAGTTTTACGAGTAGCGGCGTGCGATTAGCACCATGAACCTTACAATGGACCAATACTACTATAACAGCTCTTTATAATTGGGTACTAATAATCGGAACAGTAATGACTACTACATGCCTACATACATGCCTACCTAGGTACCTACCCATCTAAAAAGTACTTAAAGTTTCGTAAGAACTTACATAAGTACCTCCATTTAGTCATTAATAACGACTCAGTAGCGCGAGTGCTCTTTTAATACTAGGTATACCACCTTTGTGTTATGGAGTACGGTTGACTAGGCTTTAAGTAGCCTCGTCAGCCACGCATATGCACGGTCAGCCCTTCGAGCTCGAATGTATTTCTAAGCATGTACTCGGAGCAATTGTGATAAATTTTAACCGATTGAGTGTTTCGAATAACTTCAAGAGACGGTCTTGTATTAGGCCTTCTAGAAGATCAGCAGCCATGAAGAAATCCAACATCAATGCCTATCATAGGGGCTGTGCAATTTCTCTATCGCATCTCTTAAATTCCCAACACTGCTACGCGCAGAGGCAATCGATAGAGTCGATAACATCAGTAACAACGGGACTTTAGTATCGAAATTATATTCGATTCCTATACGCCGTCTCTTGAAGCTCTCAAATACCAGCTAGCGACGCCTATGCAAGAAGCCGAGATGGAGGCGAGCAATGATGGAGGGAGAGCATTTGTAACGGAGGACTTCTTGGTGAAAGTCTCTATTTACCAAGGCAAGCACATCTTGATCTTAAATAACTCCATATATGTACACTAACTTAGTCAAATGTGTAGCTCCCGTGAAAATTTCAGTTCGGTGGAGCATCTCTGGGTCATCCCTGTATTTTCAAAGTCTCGATCTGCTGCTTCGCCTACTCCCAATACCAGGCCGTGACGAGGACCTAGAGAAGAGTCTCAATATTACTAACGCCTCCGGGACTGCGCTTGAGACGCTGGTGAGTCGCATATGGCATCTGCGCCAGTTGTCGGCTCACAAAACAGATGTAGCCATAAAGGTGATACTTGCTCCACGGGGCGGATACGTGTGCAGGAGCGACTTCCTTGACGTTCGAATGCAGCACTCAGAATATGTCGACAACGTAATTTCTTTGTCAACCTGGGACAAATGTCTTCCATCAGTATTATCCAATAACAGGACTCTTTTACTCCCTTTGATGTCATCCGCCACCGGAGCACTGCTTGTAAAGCAGTCTCGGCTTCTCACTTCCGAAACTCTGAAGCTACTACAGCAAGATCTGGATATGCGTTTATCCTTTAATTGGATACTTCCAACAAGACCAGCTGCTCGCCGCGTGGCTGTCGTCGGTGGCCGTCCCATGCCCGATCCAAAGAGCGGAATACACAATTCGTCAGGCTTCTTCCAGGCTGCTCAGGCGCTTGGTATATCGATTGTAGTTTTTGATGAACAAGGCCATTGGCTTGAAGGAGAAAAATATGCTCATCTTCGTGAGGATTTTATTGCAATTGATATGTCAAATGTGGAAGAGTTACCGCACAAATTAGTCCAGGCCGTCGGAAAGAGACATGATAAAATAGACGGCATCGTTACGTTCACTGATGATTATGTTGTCGCAACTTCTCAAGCGGCAGAGATGCTTGGTTTACCAACCGAATCAGCTCAGGAAATGAAGCAGGTGCACTACAAGCACGAAATGCGCAAGGTCGTCCACGAAAGTAACATCCAGGCCGTCTCCCTAGACAATGTGCAGCAACTGGATGATCCTGATATTGCGGAGATACTCAAAACTTTACAATACCCGATGGTAGTGAAACCGTGTCGCGGCATGACCTCTAAGGGCGTTAAGAAAGTCACCGACGAAGCTAGCATGCGTCAAGCCGTTCACATGCTACATGAAGATAACGGGATTTCGACAGAGTATGGCATCTTGATCGAAACTTACGTCGACGGACCTGAATTCGATGCGAATTTTGTACTGTGGGAGGGCCAAGTCCTCTTTCTTGAGATAACAGATAACTTCCCCTGTCTCGCTGATGCGAGCAGTGCTACGCTAGCCGACAATTTCGCTGAGACGGTACAGATCTCGAACACGAGACTACCTCCCAATGAAGTGGAAATTATTCGTTCATCTGTGCTTCGTAGCCTTTTGAAACTGGGCTTAAAGTCAGGTGTGTTTCATTGCGAAGGGCGGATCATGAATTCATCTATGCGGTACAAAGACGTCCACGGCAATGGTGTTGTAGACCTTGTCGCCAGTAGTGCTGCTACTGCAGGTCAGAAACCAGAAGTATTTCTCATCGAAATCAATGTTCGCCCGCCTGGAACGGGTGGTACATGGGCAACACTCCTCACATATGGTGTCGACCTTGGCGCTCTGCAATTTCTCCGCGCTCTCAATGATCGTACCCGTTTTGAAGCCTTATCAGCACCTTTTGCCTACTCCAGCTCCAACCCCGGTGATGGCGGTGGTGCTCAGTGGTGGACTGCGCACTGCATGATTCCCATTCACTGCGACAAAATTCGAGTCCCCGAAAACTTTTTCGAGAAGCTGTATCGGGCACTTCCAGAGATAGTGCCTCATGTTACTAGAGCTGAAATGTACGCGACTCCTGGAACTGTTGTATCAACTACGGCGGGCATTGGATGGATAGCTTATATGTTGCTGGGCACGAGGATTAGTAGGGCGCACGCACTACATATGTATCAGCACGTTGCAGAGACGAGTAAGAAAGTACTGAATGCGAGTAGCTATGACTCGGGGTATGAATCGTAATTAGTTTCTTTGATGATTGGCATGCATGCTGGGAAGTAAAAAATAGAGGTTTTGTTCCAATACAATTGTTCAGGTATTATATCTTACGAGCTACGACGGCAACTTTATAAAATTAAGATGACCATATATGATCACAATACAATTGCTTGACCGTTGATCTTTAGTATCACTGTATGTCTTGTATTCTAAAAAGAGTGTGCCGATCATTTTCGCAATTAGCGAGTAATCTCTATGTATATCCAAGTCTAAACAGAAATGATGCACGACTTTTGAGAAATCATGCTTCAGGCTATCATACCGTGCATTAGTGGTGTAAAAATCTCACATAGATCTCAAGGATCCATAATACTATAAATATGCCTCAACTATTGCGTCACTAAAATCTTATGACCAATTTCCACTAATCTATCGTTTTCTTCCATCATGCCCGTCAGAAATTGACCATTCGCATCCAAGGTACTCGGGTTCTTGAATACATCAAACTTGAAGTCATGCCACCCTTTCGCTGTCCACGTCTTCCCAGTCGAGTCACAGAACATTGCATCATCATTCAGGCGCAGAAAATATGCAATGCTATACCGATCCTCTTCCTGTCTCTCTTGGAGTGGAACTACGCGATGCACAACGCTTGCTAACTTTCCCCCAGATGGAAAACGTAGACTGTCGCCGACATTGATAATGGCATGGCCAGGCCGAGGCTCGACAAGCTCCCAGCGTTGTGTCTCCGGAGAGAGGAGTTGTAAACCCCATTGTTGGGCAAGCAGAAATGTGAGAGAACCGACATCTGTGTGCTTATTGTGGCCTATGTTGGTGGGCGAGGCGGCCTCATTGTGTTTTGGATAACGCAAGAGGCCGAGAGTTGAGAACGATGGTCCTGGGTCGGCGTGGTATGACTCGAAGCGTGAAGAACCGGTGAGGCCTAGCTGAGAAGACAATCGTGAGAGGATCATAAGCGTGATGGTATGGGCGTTCTTGATGAAGGCGAAGAACAAGTCTGATTCAGAGCGGATAGAGGTGGTGAGATCGGTTGAACCTTTCAAAAATTCTCGGCGGGAAATCTGAAAGGGAGAAGTTAGTTGGTTTCGGATACGGCTGAGGGCACTATGGAATAGCATGTACGTCCCTTTAGAGATTCATAGCCGTCTCTAGTTTTTGGTTTAGGGCCCTCTTCGGTGCCTATGGGTTCGTAGCTGGAAATATTAGTAACTCGTAAAATACTGAGTTAGGATCTAATGAACTCACCCGTAGTTGTCACTCCCCCGAGCGTCTTGCATCTTAACTTCATGCGGCTGCTTGAAGTACTGCTTCATCACTGACAGCATGTCTTCCCACTGTTTGCATAGCTCTGAATCGCTAGTCAAATCAAGGTAAAGGAATCCGTAGGTTTGACAAGCATTGAGCAACCTCTTACACTCTGAATCATTCTCTGTTCGAAGGAGGTCCAGGTGAATTACTGGTAAAGACCTCGAAACAACAATAGAGTCACTGGTAGTAGCCATTGGTGAAAATCTGAAGTTATGTTGATGCTAATTGAAATGTATATGAAGTGATAAATATTTGGGCTAGAGTCTCATTTTCAAGTCAGAAAAAACTCGACTTGATAGCATATTGTGTCCGGAGAGTTGTTACTCCCGTGGGGAGTATCAGCAAATGTCGGCATAACCACTGTCCGCTACAAACACTCAGGTCCCGACCAATTTACCAACAGCTAGAAACGGCGTGATACATCTGTGTTACCCAAAAAAGCATAGTCTACAATGAACTAAACGAACGAGATACCTTGTATCTCTGTAACTTCTGGGCTAATTAGATGCTAGAATTTACGCCGCGTATGCTCTTTTACATGCTGAACCAGGAATTTATGCCGATCCAGAGAGCCAAGAGATCGCTATTAGAGCAGGGAACAGGTAGCCTTATTCTAAAACATTATACAAAGTAATACCATCAGCACAATAGCCTTGATAATTCGTTAGCGGTTGCGCAGTTGTTGAAGCGCTTAGGTAATTGTTTTGAGTGGTACTAGCGTTAATCATGCAATGTCAGCCAGGAGAAGATTTACTCTGTACCTGTATGAAGTACTGTCAGCCATAAGGAGAATAACAAGGTGACGTGCGGAGTACTGTCAGCCAGGGAAGGATTACGCTATGCTTGTGCGGAGGGTTGTCCTTCCGAAGCCTAAGATGGTGGAATTATTTTTGATGGGGATCGGGGCTATTCTCGGAGTAGTATCATCCATAGAGCGTTAACGCCATACCTACACAGAGCGCTGTCAGCCACAAAGGACCCTTAATACACAAATGGTATTCGCAAATCCACAAGGAAATGGCTGCTGTATTTCTTCTTGCTTAGCATCAATTAAAACATGATCGATGAAATATTGTATTGAATAAATGAAAGGACAGGTTATTTAGTATTTAATGAAGTATATTTTATATTTGGAATAATAACATTCATATTATGTACACTTGGTATAATAAAATGCATGTATTAATTATGTATATATATAATAAAAGTAAAACATATAAATATCTATTTACATGTTTTAAATTTATATAATCTAATTTACAAGATACTAATAAAATATATATTAGAGTAAATAAATACCGTATTATAGTAAATACCTTCTGTATTATAGCAGACAAGTGCTGTATTATAGTGTATAAGTGCTGTAGTACAGCGGATATATGCTGTAATACTTAAAGTACTGTATTATAGTGGAATGTCCTATATTATACTAGGCGCTAAAACTATAAGAACTACCCTCTACAAGCCCTGCTTTTCTAGATACCAAATACGCCGGGCTGCTTGAATACCCGATAAGCAGTCCCTGAATGAAAGCACTATATTATAGTAAACAAGCGCTATATTATAATATATATAGGCTCTATCATTGCAGGAGGTATTATATTACAGCGAATATGCGCTCTATTATAGCAAATAAGCTCTTATTATATTGTAGATCAGTGTGACAATATAGTAAAATATGTTATATTATAGCAGTTGAAGGTATGCAAATCTTCTTTTACAAAGCCTGTTGGTTTAAATATGAAATATACTTGCGTACTGGATAAGCCGTCTTTAAATCAATTCTCTTGTTTAAAACATACCTATAGAGCCAATTGGTGCTAGACTCATACTTGATAACTAGCTAATGGACAGCTTCGCATGTTGCAACAATGTGTCGCACCGTCAAGCCAAACAGGGAAGAAGATTAGGCCAATACTCGCGTAGCAATTACTGGAATAGACCCAGCTGCTTGCAAGGGATTTCATCTGTTACAAGTTACTAGGTTACAATACAATATACACTCCCCCCAGGACTTGATCTCAAGCCCTATGGCTCTCTAAGACAATGGAGTAAAGTTATCTTTAGCATCTTGACCAATATCTCTTAACCCCCAGGGCACTATCTAAACGCTACATATAGTGTTAGCTACAAGCCTTGCCATTAGCAGGAATCCAATACAAATTAGCTTGCATTGCCCAAAAAGCCGGAATAAACCTCTAGGCCACCAGCCTCTTACAATTATCGCATAACAATCTGTTATACCGTTAAGCAAAATATTGCAAAAGAGTAAGCTAGGAATCGCAATAAGAGCAATTTCTATGAATGAACTCGCTGCTTATAGGGGATTGAATCTATTACAAGGGACCAGATGAAAACGTTGATTTCGACTATTCAATTCTTCAGATGGAAAATGGAAGCTAGCTCAGCTATCGCCTTTTCGCTATAGGTAGTAGGCCTAGTCAGTTTAGACTAGGGTGGCTAATCATCATTTGTCGTCCAGCATGAACCTTTTACCGATTCATCAGTCGTTCATAAAAATACAGATACCTGTTGACAAAAGGTAGAAATTTCGAGAATAGAACAAAGAGGATCCTTATGATGACAAACAGCTTTGTAGCGTCACTTAAGATGTTATTGGTAATTAGGTCATTGGAGAATGACCAAGAAGACGCAGAAAAATGTAAGAAGCGATGGATTTCAATAAGCAAAGAGCCAACTGGGGGAAAATGGCACAGTTAAAAGAAATCAACGACTCCGAATATACCCAGACTGACTACAAACAGGGCTACTATCAAGTGGAAGATAAATTAACTATTAGGTCAGTACCCTGTACACTTATAACTATAGCAGAGGAAGATTTATGCGGTATTTGCTAGGCAACGAAGTCGGCGCAGTCATTATCTCCATTTTCTGTTGATTACTAGATGGATACGCTAGATTGTTGTAAATACCTGACTTACAAAATTATGAACAAAATATATTGTAGCGTTACTATATGACTCGATACTAAATCACTCGATGTTCAAAAATCTTTCATCACTCCCACCCGTTCGTTCCTTGCATGGCAAGAAATTCTCTCATCGAGCTCGGTATGACATTCTTTGACTCGCCTCGTTCGATTGACAGTATCTCATCCGCCCACTCACCGACGGCAGTAACTATCTTATCAACCTCTTCTTTCGTGTTATGAGCATGGAACAGCATTCTGACCAACGCCGTGCCCTTTGGTACAACGGGATATGCCATGGGATAAGCGTTCATGTTGGCCTTGGCCAGGTGGATGAAAAGAAAGAAATCATGGCCCGGTTTCACTTTAATGGGTACGACGTGCGAAAGTACAGAGCGTTGTTCATAGTCCTCGGCGAGTGGAACGGATATGAGACCTTCATCCATGGCTTCCTGCCAGGTGGGGTGGTCAAGAAGAGATTCGAAAAAGTATTTTACTATTTCTTGGATATGGTTTTGTTCCTATAAAGAAAAATGAGTTAGTATTGATAGTCGTATATCGATAGTATGCTGAATTTCGAAGGGTATGCACTTTTTGCGTCTGGCCACTCGATAGCAATTGGTAGCCTGCCCGAATGGAAGCGACCATTGGTACTGAGGGTGCACCACTGTATGTCAAACATCGTGAGTACTGAGCAAGAGCACTTCGTACTGTTTGGTTACATAAAATAACGCCTAGTGGGAATTTTAGTATTGGGTCTGAAACAGGCATGACGAGAGAGTTGACTTACCCCCAGTTGATCCTAATGCCTTACTACACATGTGAACTCGTATAGCAATCTCCTTCTCCAACCCCAGTAATTGAACCTATGATGCAGCAAATCAGCTTGAATGTGGGAGAAAAGGCTAGTAAAGGAAGAGCAGCGATTTGAGGAGTATGAGAATGCAGAGAAAGTTGAGAAAGACACAATTCTATGAACTTGAGAACTTACTAATCCTCCACCATTAGGGCCAATAACACCATTGCTATGCGCTTCATCTATGATGAACTGCGCGCTCCCATTCGGAAAGACCTCCTTTGCTACACTAACCAGCTCTTTCAGTGGACACAGATCACCCTCCATGCTATACAGACTCTCGACACAGATGAGAATGGATTTTTCCCCCTTGGTGAATCCTGGATCCAAATCCTTGAGCGAAGTTAAAACATCCCTCAAGGAGTCCGCGCTATTATGTTGGAATGGAATCTTGTGCGCAGCCACACTGACTTTCATGCCAACGCCTGTACTCGCGTGAGAAAATTCATCGAATACAATAGCATCTCCCGGGAGCGCAATGGCTTCCAGCACACCAATATTAGCATAGAACCCTGAGTGACAAATCCACGCCGTCTCTGCTCCGTGAAAAGCGGCAATCTCACGCTCCACCTCAAGAATGTATTCGTAGTTGCCGTACTGCACTCTAGAACCCGAAGCGCTGAGTCTAAAGTCGCCACAGCTGGCCAACTCAGCGAGAAAAGCCTCTCGTATTCGACCTGTGCGACTAAGAGAGAGGAAGTCACTGGTTGTGAGGTCAAGAACGCTGTCATCCCATCGCGGTTTGAGCACGTTAAGGCGGATCTTTTCACGATGGACATCCATAGCCTGTTCTAACCTTTGAAAGAACGCAGGCTCGCTTTTTTTCATCGCGGGGCGGCGGAGCTCCTGCCCCTGGAGCATCTCCTTAAAAAGAGACTCATAATACACCATCTTAGAATGAGGGAAGACTATTGTTCAGATTATCTGAAAATGAGCGTAGAAACGTCCTGGAGTTGGCGGTTTGGTTTGTAAAGAGATACCGCTCAACAAAATGCTTGCGGTGTTCTCCTCTTAACGCTTCCATATAGGTTTTGTAAACATGAACAGATCTTGGAAATTGTCTACAGACACTTTACGAGCTCGTAATTGAATCCCTGTTTGTTATCTTTGAGACTCAATTTACTCCGAAAATTGGCCCTATGCTTTAGCGTCTAATCCAAAGAGACCGTGTCTGACAGTAAGGCGCCGATCGAGTTCGTACAAAAAGAAATAAGCCACCCAACCTAATTTCTCTTGATTTAACACGTTTGGAATAGTGAATAAAGAAATTACTTAATATTTATCAAGTAAGCTATATATATGAAAGCTGATTTATATAAAAAATTAAAAGTTGCTAGTTTAAATTCTATATATATTTTGCCTAGTTGAATATATAAATATCTATTATATTAATTTAAACTTTAAACTGTTAAGTTTTATAAAGTAGTATTTCTTTTGTTGTTTTTGAATATTGTTTTCTTTTTTAAATATTAATAAATCAAATTATAAGAATTAAGCTTTCTAATTCAAATTGTTCTAGTTTTTTTTAAAACCTATACAGTATCTGTATACTATTTGCCTATCAATACTTATTTTTATATATTAATAATATATATTCTTTAAAAATTATTTCTTTTATTATAACCTTGTTTACCCTTTTTTACTTTATATCACCGTTGGATGTTACCCTTCAAAAGTGGCTGATTTTTACTTGAGTATGTTGCGTCTGAGCCTAATTGTAGCCTAGAAGAACCAGTTGCTAGCTTATTGCCTAAATTGGTAAGTAGCTGACAGGCTGACTACATGTAACTGCGTTCGTCTTGGCTGAACAATTACTGTTTCTGCATGATTGGCATGACGAAATGTCTGCGAGTCTGAATTTGTATCTACGTCTGGGCTAACATATCCCAGGAAAATGAAAAAAAGAACAAATGTATTTTGTACAAGCTACAACAATACGAGCGCTCCCTGGTCAGAAGTCTAAACCGCAAATGCCCCTCTTCCCGCAAAAGGAAAGAGAAGTGGCCAGCAGCCCTGACCGCTAAAATTCTCAACTGCATAGCTGAGAGTCTCCTTGAGACCGGGGTTAAGCCATGGTGGTTAATACCATATATATCTTTACATAGATACATACATGTACACATATATAAGATATATATATACGCTTGCGTGTTTTCCAAAACGTTTCACAATCATTATTACTACTATCGGACCAATGCTGCTTACGGGACTTGGAAACTGTTGAAGCTGCTCGACATCGCCAGATATCTTTTTGTTTTGTAACATTCCTCCTCCCTATCCTCCTATCCTCCTTGTTAAAGAAGATGCCACAACTCAACGATGTAAACGGAGGCACCAACTCCACCAACGGCACGAGTGGCACAGAACGCCATACTAATGGCACAAGTGGTTATACCAACGGCACAAATGGCGCAGCCATTCGCCATGGTAATGGCATGAACGGGCACAGCAATGGCATAAATGGTGACAGTAATGGCACAAATAGTCACAGTAATGGTATAAATGGCTATAGTAATGGCACAAATGGCATCAGTGGCAGTACCCCCCGCATCTCTACACCTACAAACCCAAAATTTGAGCCTATTGCTATTTGTGGAATGGCCTGCCGGCTTCCCGGCGGAATCAAGTCTCCCAAAGACCTTTGGGATTTCCTCCTCGAAGGTCGCGACGGTCGCAGCCGTGTACCCAAAACCCGCTTCAACATAGACGGCTACTATTCCCCCACCAAGAGAGCCGCAACTGCAATTACTGAGCATGGATATTTTTTGGACGAATCTGTAGACCTGGGCGCGCTCGACACGTCGTTCTTTTCTATGACGAGGACTGAGGTCGAGTACCTCGATCCACAGCAGAAACTTATGCTCGAGGTTGCAAGAGAGTCTTTGGATGACGCGGGTGAAGTCGGTACCAAGGGCTCTAATATTGGTGTTTATGTCGGGTCTTTTGGCCAGGATTGGTATGACATCTTGGCTCGAGAGGGCTTGAGACAGAATTCATATACTATCGTTGCTTCGCACGATTTCATGCTATCAGAGCGCATATCGCACGAGATGGACTTAAAAGGGCCTAGGTAAGTTGTTACTGAACATTTAAAAACCGTATATCCGTGTCCAGATGCTGACTGACTGTATCGCAGTTTGACCATCCGCACAGCTTGCTCCTCCTCACTCGTTGGCCTCAACGAAGCCTGCATGGCCATCGCCAAAGGCGACTGTGAATCTGCCATCGTAGGCGGCACCTCTTTAATCCTTGCCCCCGATGTGTTCACGCGGCTGTCTTACCAGGGAGTCCTCAGCCCCGACGGGTCCTGCAAAACCTTTTCCGCTGATGCAAACGGCTACGGACGCGGCGAAGCCGTCGTATCCATCTACATTAAATCTCTGAGCGCGGCGCTCCGCGATGGCAACCCGATCAGATCAGTGATCTCGGGTAGTGCGACAAACTTTGATGGAAAGACGAATCCATTGACAACGCCGAGTGCGAGCGCTCAGGAGCTGCTGATTAGAAAAGCTTACGAACATGCTGGAATTGGGGATATTGGAAAGACGGGTTTATTCGAGTGTAAGTTACTTGGCTGAGGGAAGGCCGTTCATTTGATGAAAACAAAGGTTGCTAATGTGTTGTAGGCCATGGTACTGGAACGTATGCTGGTGACCCGATTGAGGCTGAAGCTATCGCTTCTGTCTTCGGTGAGAAGGGCATCTATGTTGGTGCCGTCAAGCCCAACCTTGGACATTCAGAAGGAGCCTCTGGCTTGACTGCAGTGCTCAAAGCTACCTTAGCACTTGAGCATCGTATCATCCCCCCAAACATCAAGTTCTCTCCATTGAACCCCCGCATTCCTTTTGAGAAAGCAAAACTTCGGATCCCCGAGCAGCCTACACAATGGCCGGCCGATCGTGACGACCGTGTCAGCATTAACGCATTCGGTGTAGGAGGGGCCAACGCCCACGTTATTGTAGAATCGGCAGCGAGCTGGCTGGCGTCTCATCAGAAAGCCAGGCCAACAGTCTCGGAGACGACGAAAGCTGCTGAGCCGCAGTTGCTCTTGTTCTCTGCCAACACTGCCCAGTCTTTAAAAGACCTTGTTTCAAAATTTCAAATTCTGCTTAGCGAGATGTCTTTGGACGTTGCCAACGTTGCATATACGCTTGCAAACCGGCGAGAGCATTTCACCCATCGCTCATTCGCTATCGCCACCAAAGACAAGTTTGATGTGGCTGCTTCTGTTACTGCTCAAAAAGACGGCTCGACGCCGCCGTCTGTCGTTATGGTGTTTACAGGCCAGGGAGCTGCATGGCCTCAGGTTGGACGTACACTGCTACTCACCAATACCACATTCTCGCATACTATCGACTTGCTTGACAAGCACTTACAGGATCTTGGAGCCATTTGGTCATTGAAAGAAGAACTCCTCAAACCAGCCAGGACAAGCCGAGTATTTGAAGCAGAGTTTTCACAACCTCTTTGCACAGCTCTTCAGCTTGCTTTAGTTGACACGCTAGCCGCCGTCGGGATTAAGCCAGCCGCCGTTGTCGGACATTCCAGTGGTGAGATCGGAGCAGCATACGCTGCGGGAGCTCTCACAGCAGAAGAGGCCATTACTGTGGCGTATCTCCGAGGAACTGCAACTAAACACAAGACACAGCATGGAGGAATGGCTGCAGTGGGACTTGGCTGGGATGAAATACAAGAGTATCTTGTTCCCAGAGTCGTCACAGCGTGTGATAACTCACCAAGCAGTGTTACTATTTCCGGAGATGCTGATAGACTAGAGACAGTCATAGCTGCCGTCAAACAGGCTCATCCAGATGTACCTACCACTACGTTGAAAGTCGAACAAGCCTATCATTCACACCACATGCTTGCTTTCGGACAACCCTACTACCAAGCCATGGTCAACTGCGGCGTGGTAGGTAGGACTCCCACGGTACCTTTCTTCTCCAGTGTAACTGGTGAGCTCCTCACAAGTAGCAAAACTAGCCCGCTCGGTCCTTCATACTGGCAAGCTAATCTGGAGCGTCCTGTCCTTTTCAGGTCAGCCGTTACGAACATCCTCAAATCTGCGGCAATCATTAATCCAGTGTTCCTTGAGCTCGGCCCGCACTCAGCACTCGCCGGTCCGCTAAGACAGATACTAACGTCTGAGTCAAGCGGTGCGTCTTACGTTTCATCGCTCGTACGCCGACAAAATAGTGCAGAGAATTTGCTTCAAGCAATTGGAAAGCTTTACATGCTCCAAGCAAGCATTGACTTTAAATCTATCTCACCCACTGGTTCTTGCCTTACAGATCTCCCTGCTTATCCGTGGGATCACTCGCGTAGACACATGTTTGAATCCCGAGTGACCAAGGAGTGGCTAGGAAAGAAATATCCCGACCATACACTTCTAGGAGGAAGAGTGCCAGAAAGCACGGATCTCGAGCCAGTGTGGCGCAATCTCTTGCAAGTTGATACCGCGCCTTGGATTGTGGACCACAAACTTGGCGACAACATTGTCTTCCCTTTGGCAGGATACGTAGCCATTGCAGCCGAAGCTGCGCGCCAGGCATCAGGGATCGATGATGGAGTTAGCTTTCGAAATATTGCAGTTAGTTCTGCCTTAGTTCTTAATGATGATGCTCCTACGGAAATAATTACCACGATGCGTCGCAAGCGGCTGACGGATAGTCAAAACAGCGAATGGTGGGAATTTGGCATCGCGTCTCACAACGGCCATATATGGACCAAGCACGCTTCGGGTGAGGTGAAAGGTGAGACTTTCGACAAGATGCAGCATCTTGATGATACAGAAGAAGAGCTACCCCGGAAGGTTGACAGCACGAAGTGGTACGACTCGACGGCACGTCAAGGCATTACGTACGGACCGACCTTCTCCGGCCTTAAGAATATCAAGTCATCCACGGGCTGGCCAAATAAAAGTACGGCCACAATGAAAAATAACAGATGGGGAGACGAGGCACAGCACCACTTGCACCCTATTATCCTGGACACTTACTATCAGCTGATGAGTTGCGCGCTTCACGACGGCTTAGACCGAGACTTCCGCCGAACTCTTGCTGCAAGAATAGATTCGATGACAATGTTCCGGTGCTCTGAAGACAACTTGAAAATTGCGGTCAGATCTGAGCCCACCCAAGAAGGCTATATTGCATATGGCTCTGTATCTGCAGGCTCCAAGATCGTCTTGAAAGTCGATGGTTCTCATTCTACGCTCTTTGAAGAAGTAGAAGCCGAAGACAAAAGCAGCATCCCAATTACCGCACGCACAGAATGGGTACCTCATGTAGATTTCATCGACAGGAATGGCCTCATTAAATCCCGTCCAGACCAAGAAACGATCATGCCTCTTATCAATCAACTCTCACAATTGGTCATTAGTCTCGCTAGTAGGGCCGCTATAAAAACACAAGTGCTGGCTCCTCACTTGATGAAGTATAAGAAGTGGCTCCATGAGCAAGCGCCATCCGGCATTGACGCATTGGATTCTGCTACCTTAACCCAATCAATTCAATTACTCATCGAGAAACTCCAGGTTACTTCCGCCGGACATGCGGCAGCAGCCATTGTCGCTGTTTCCAGCAACATTGAAGCTCTGTTGAGTGGAGAGAAGACTGTATTGGAAGTCTTGAACTCCACAGGTAGCCTTGACAGCTTCACAGAATTCCTCCGGGAACATGACGACGGAAATTATCTACGGTGCATCGGCCACTCTAAGCCAAATATATCTATCCTTGAAATTGGCGCAGGTCTCGGTGAAAAGACTTCAAAGATCATAAAGTATCTGTCACGCGCGGATGGACAGCCTCTGTACTCGCAATATGTCGTTGTGGACGCATCGTCCGGACTGGTCAATGCAGCCAGGGAAGGTCTGAAGGGTGTCCCCAACCTCGAATTCATAACGCTTGACGTGAGTCGAGATCTAGCTGAACAGGGGTTCGAGGATCGTCAATTCGATATCATTGTTGCAGCAAACATCGTCAGCACGGGAAACATTCTCCAAGATAGTCTACGTAACCTCTACCGACTCCTAAGGCCCCATGGAAAGCTGATCCTTGAGGAATCACGCCCTGGCCTGAGTTGGGCAAAGTTTGTTTTGGGACTATTGCCTCGCTGGTGGTCGCATTCTAGCGATATAGATCGTGTTGGCGAACCCTTTATCGGCCCGGAAAGATGGCAAGATGAACTTGCGGGAGCTGGTTTTGCGGTCGTGGATCATATCAAGCCAGATTCGGAACATTGGACCAATAGCGTACTGATTGCAACACCCCAGCATTTAAACGCCCCTGGTAAACATATCACTTTGCTGAGTCTTACAGATAAGACGCAACCAAGCTTGATCGTGCAGGAACTTGAGAATCGGGGCTATAAGATCGATCATATTTTGCTTGGGGAGACTCCTCCGGCGGACCAGGATGTACTAGCTATCTTGGAAGAGGAGCAACCTTTCTTCGAGAATTTAGATGCGGAAAAACTATCACAGTTTAAGGCATTGCTGACTGATCTCGGAAGCGCTGGTCTCCTCTGGGTTACACGTCCCTCTAGCATTGGTGTTACCGACCCCAGATACGCCCAAGTCGTTGGCTTAGTTCGCACTCTCCGATCCGAGTTAAGTATTGACATTGCCACGGTTGAGACAGATAAAATTGAAACTCCATTAGGAGCTATTTATCTTGCCAACGTTGTGGGCAAATTCCTGGCCAGAGGAGATGATGGCGCTCTGGGCCCTGATCTTGAATATGCTATCCACAAGGATCAAATACTCGTCAATCGTATCTTTCCCTTTTCTCTCGAACAGGACCTTGTCGTATCGCAAGCATCCGCTGAAGCAGTGGTAACTCAGACCATTCCAGGCCGCCTCAACACAATTACATGGTCGACCTTATCTCCAACGGCTCCTAAGGATGATGAGATTGAAGTCGAGGTATATGCTAGTGGAGTTAACTTCAGAGATGTTCTAGTGGGCATGCAGATCATCCCTGGACGCCATGAGCCCAAATTTGGTTACGAAACTACCGGCATTGTGCGCCGCGTTGGGCCAAGAGTAACAAAGCTCACTGTCGGTGACCGCGTTGTCGGTGTAGGCGCCAGGACATTCACGACCGTTATCACAAGCCGTGAAGTGTACTATGAGAAGTTGCCTGATCATATCAATTTTGTCGAGGCTGCTTGTATTCCCACTGTATTCCTCACAGTTGTGTACGGTTTGCGTGACTTGGGACGTCTCGAGAAGGGTCAATCAGTCCTCATTCATAGTGGTGCTGGCGGAGTTGGCCTGGCCGCTATCCAGGTAGCCCAGATGCTCGGCGCCGAGATCTACACGACAGTGGGCAGTGAGAACAAGGTAAAATATTTAATGGATACTTTCCGTCTTCCCAGAAACCGAATCTTCAACTCAAGGAATGAGTCTTTTGTGCAAGACTTGCTCCGGGAGACAAATGGAAAGGGTGTGGACGTGGCCTTGAACTCCCTTGCTGGTGAGCTTCTACACGCGACTTGGAAGTGTGTTGGGAGATGGGGAACCATGGTAGAAATCGGAAAGCGTGATCTTATTGGCAATGCACAACTAGATATGGGCCCCTTCCTAGCCAGTCGCAATTACTGCTGCATTGACATCGATCAGATGAGGTCTGAACGGCCTGAGATGATTAGCAGACTGCTACAAACTGTCATGGATTCTTTCGCCAAAGGATTTCTCAAGCCTATCCGAATCGATCGTGTCTTTAGCGGGTCTGAAGTACTGGAAGCACTCAGATATATGCAGCAGGGCAAGCATATGGGTAAAATCGTGCTTGAGATTCGCGAGCCTTCAGGAAAGCTTCTTGTCGACAACATAGACGCCACGAAGAAGTCCGGTGCTGAATTTGATGGAGCAGCATCATATCTCCTTGTTGGAGGCCTTGGAGGCCTTGGCCGCTCTATTTCAGTCTGGATGGTCCAACGCGGCGCTAGAAATCTTAGTTTCTTGTCTCGAAGTGCGGGAAGTGGAGAGCACGATACCGATTTTGTTAGAGAGATCGAGAGCATGGGATGTACCGTCCAGCTGGTGAAAGGAGACGTTACGAACGCCGACGATGTTACACGTGCTGTTGATGGGGTATTAGCTCCCCTAAAGGGTATCGTTCAGATGTCGATGGTACTTCGCGATCAAATGTTCGATGGAATGAGCATCGAAGACTGGAATGCTGTAACAAAGCCCAAGGTTCAGGGCACCTGGAACTTGCATAATGCCACTTTGTCGAAGGGAATTGATCTAGACTTTTTTCTTCTCTTCAGTTCATTATCAGGCATCGTTGGGCAAGTCGGACAGTCCAATTATGCCAGCGCAAACACCTTCCTCGATGCATTTGTGCAGTACCGCGCCAAACACAATCTCCCATGTACAGCCATCGATCTTGGCGCAATGAAGGGTGTCGGCTATCTGTCTGAGAACACGGAGCTTCTTAGGAAGATGCAAGGTACCGGGTGGAGCGTGGTCCAAGAAACTGAGTTGCTTAGAGCTTTAGATCTAGCCATGATGACTCCAGCTACCCGCAACCGGCGCAAAAAGGCTAACTCTGTCGGGGACACCTTCCTTCTCGGTCTTGTTCCGACTGTTCCTTTGAATAGCCCTTCAAGTAGCTCTCGTCTGAAGAGGGACGTTCGAATGGCTATCTACCACAACATCGGCGCTGATAACACCTTGAAGGCTGGCTCAGCACCCGATGGCCTTCGTGCATTCCTTGCGTCTGTTAAGCAGGATCCAAATGTCCTCAAGACTACCGAGGCTGTGGAGGTCCTTGCGGTAGAAATTGCCAGGAAATTGTTCAGTCTACTCTTAGCAGAAGATGCCGAAATTGATATCACCCAGAATACCGCCGATTTAGGTCTAGATTCGTTAGTCGCGGTTGAGTTGCGTGCTTGGTGGAAGCTGAATCTGGGCTTTGATATATCGACGCTTGACATGTTGAGTTTAGGAACCGCCGAGGCGTTGGGTAAGCGCGCTGTGGATGGGCTCATTGCATTACACGGTCCTTAGATGATTTGCAAAAGAAAGGGCATGGTAAGATATATCAATCGTCTGATTGGCGTTGGCGAGTGATGCAAATGCTGATTATTTTTGACTCAGAGGACTAGCTTTATAAGTCGGTAACAATACAGTATATATCTTTATAAGATTCCCGGCGTTACCAATAGACTTATACACAAATCAGTATTTGTCCATGTTAGATAACTCTTTCCTTAGCGGAGCATCATGGTGCTAGTGGAATGACTACTTAAGAGCAAATTTCCAAATATTTTTCTCTCTATTCTTGGCCGTTGAAGTAGGGTATACTGTTATTACACGCAATCGGCTTCATTTGGGAATGCCACTTTGTTTATCGATCCTATTTGTTCTCTATTCGGTTAATCCTCGGGCAGCTCTTTGTGAATGATATAGTCCTTATGGGGGCGCATTTGATAGTTGCCCAAACATGGTTTTGATAGCAATGACCTTCCCAAGCGCATCTTGAACATTGTGAGTTTTTCTATTATCGGAAGCCCCCATAATATAATTCCTATTATACAGGTTAGTACTACTATAATAAAATCGTCATTCAATTAAACCCCATGTTGAATATTTACCTTATATATAGATCTCTATCTTATATTAAATAGGGCTAACAAGTGGTTCTAAATATCCATACTGAAGACCACTTCGGGTGACTACTCTGCAAACATTTTATTATTTTTATAGTAAGGTATCTTTAAAATTTTAATAAACATTGCCAAATTTTATAAATACAGTAATATAAATATATTTGCAAATGATTCAAATGCTAAAGGAGGCTGGAAGTTATTGTTTAGATCATAAATAGAGATAGTGTATCTAGTATTCAAGCAGTTATATTTAATAATAAAAAGAGTAGCATTTATATTAATATCACTTAGGTATATATAGTTAAATATTAAAATGAATAACTTACATTATATATATTAAATAAGATCGTTATATTAAATCACTAAGGTATAGTGCACAAGCGCTGTATTATAGCGAACATGTATCAGGTTATATCAAATAAGTACTATATTATAGCGCATAAGCGCTGTACGAGAGGGAGGCCTTATATTATAATTGGTAAGGGTATGAGAACTCTCTTTTACATGCCCCGCCCTTTATAATATTATACACCTGCGTGGATATTGGATAAGCCGTCCCTACTGTTATAACCTAATCCCCTGTAATATATTGATGATCCCTTATAAGCAATAGCTGGTTCTGTTACAATACTCACTATAATTGCGATTATTGGCTTAATCTTTTGCCCTGTTTAGCTCAACGGTATAATAGATTGTTTCGGAGGCCAATTACGGATGCTCAGATGCCGGATAAACTGTCCCTTGAAAAGGTACTGCAAATGGTTATTCCTATCGCACACTACCTATGTGGAGATTATTGTATCCACAGTGATGGCAATACTCCCTACTATTTTATTAAATGCGAATATCTAGGTCTCTTGGTTGGGACTACTTGATCGCCTTTCTCCTTAAGCAAGGCATAACTTAATGAATTGCTAAATATTATGATTTCTCTTATGCTGCTACTGTATTATAAGTTTTATGCTAGAATTTCTGATTCTAAGGGGACTTGTGGTATAACACTGGCAGCAATCAAGTCTCCGAGATTTCGGAAAGCAAAGTGTAATTGAACATTCCATAATAGGCCACGGGAGGGATTCACGAGGCCATTTGTTTGGAAAATCCCAACGCCTTCTCTGGAGCCTCAAATCAGCGTTTAGATTTAGGTTAGAGCAAATTACAAGAGCAATATAGCCATTCGACCTAGTAAGTCATCGGAGGTGTTTTGAGTGGCAGGAACTATTGTAGCTGCGGGGCAAAAAAAATAAGGGTCAATATTATGAGACATGGGAGCGGCTTAGCAGTGTAACCCTAGTGCCCCTTCCTACCCAAAGGATCGTGGTCGACACCTCCAACTATTGGTTGATAGCATACCGACTTCGTAAGCCGGTCTCGAGGGATTAAGACCTCATTGACCTATTAGCTTATGCGGACTTGGGTAACTTATTTTGCTCAATTACTTAGCAATCATTCAAATAAATAAATAAATACTTTATGAGGCGTCGAAGCGGAATACAGGGTTTAAATCGGTTTTGAAGTGCCGCACTCTTGTAAAATCAGCTTGGCCTATCGCCTCCGCAAGATAGCCATTAGACGACTTGATTAAATTCACAACGAATCTTTACCTGGATGGTATGATTGCTGAAACGCTGGCGCTGATTCGGCACGATTGTGTGCACCTGCTACGCTGTATTCTGTAAACGAAGAAACTGTACTACTTGCTATTGTTCGTCCGTGAAACAAGAGGAGCAGGACCGCCCCAAGCGAGACATAATAGTGGATATATACTAATAATATATAGCTGAGAAAAGCTCGTTCGAAGCAAAAGCATTTTATCTGGCGGAATTCGGATTTAAATTGCGGCGCGAGTTAAAATGAGCAAATATTTCATTTGCTGTATTGGTAGGAAGAATGGTCAGAGGGGCTTGGGGTCCTCGATTTTCCGCCATACGTTCAAGATACATTTTAGCCCTGTAGATGGTCATCAAGCCGCTCAACTAGCTTAGAGGGCAAATTGCTCCCTCAACTGCCGTATAATAATTGGAGGTCAAAGTTCTTAAAACGTAATTAGAGAGCGTTTTGGAAGTTATTACAACAACTGAGCACATACATAGAGAACGAGATTTCGTCATTCTGTTTCCAGTTCTTGCGACATGTGGTACAAGGATGATTACGTATGAGGATCCTAAGCTAGTGCTGCTAGCGAGGCAATCTGCCGCTAAAAGGAGTTTGGAGGAGCCAAGTACATCGGGTCACATACTAATGTTAGTTAGGCACAGCGGCGCACTCATCTAAGCATCCCCGAAATGCTAGCTGTTGATCCGCAAGCCAGCCTAAAAGGATTTCGCCACAAAAGGAATTATCCCACTAAGATTCACTTGCACCTGGATTTGGCAGGCAGCACATGCCTGAACTCCTTTATGCACCTAAACTTCCACTCCTTACCGAGCAGTCGGCGCAAGAACAGTCGGCCGCCGAAGGCGATGTTGGGCGGTGCGGTTTACTTCACCACTCATGAGTGATGGGTGCGTGCATTCACCGTGATCAGCCCAGAAAATTTATGGGAATTGCATTTTACAAAGCAATGCCCTCTTCCGGATCGTTTCAGTGCAATAAACATTGCCGGTCAAAGGGATGAAGCAACGTTAGAGGGGGAGAAAAAGGACTGTGGAACAGCATTTAGTTCGTTGCATCATGTGCAGTCTCTTGCTGTCGATTTATTTACTTGCGATCTGTGCTGAACTTTGCTTTTATCTTAGGATTAGCGTACTTGCATGGGCAGCCAGCCACACTTATCGGACATGTTTGGCGGCCCGTGCAGTTCGCTCATCTAAGATTAATATCCTTTAGCGCCGATATAGAGGCTAAGTGGAGATGCTAAAGCAAGATCAAAACACCACCAATAGTTCCTATGGAATCTGGATACAAGCATAACCAAGTAAATTCCTACCTAATTGGTAGTAGAACATACATCTTAGTGGATTTTTAGCCCTAAGTTCAATAATAGCAGTCTATATATGGTACGGTTGGTCGCGGAAAGATTAAGTTCTGCTGTAAAAGTCTGATAATGTCTAACACCGGTTTTAATGCAAGGCATTTGTACATGACAGAAAATATATAAAATTCAACTGCCTACACGTCTAATTAGTAACTTAAGGTTGAGTTGTATTACTACTGTGCTTCACTTGAATGAGATTCAGTCTCTCCTGACTGCAGGCTAATTACTTCTCTCCAGGTTTCGAGTTGCAGGCTGCTAATGTCTTTGAGATTTTTCAATGGGCGCCAGTGTTTCCTCTAAACGTCAAAATATTCTAGCGGAGCTTGGTGGCCGATTGTAGCCGCAATTGTCAAGCACAATTACTTACACCAAAAACAGAGCACTTTCTTACTTAAACACCCCCTGCAGTTTGCTAATAAACCAGAAAGTTACTATGCACCTATTGATCTAGTACCCTAACTGTACACTTTCCATGTTTTAAGGATAGTTTAATCTCGTTTATATTTTTGGTCCTTGTAAAGGACTTTATAGTGTAGTTACATTGGTCCAAAATCTCTTGTCCCAAGAAGCATATATATTAAATAAGGAAAATATTTGTTATAAATCCAGCTTCGAAGTGTTTTTATTAAAGTTATATAAATAATTAATATATTCTATATATAATGCAAACAAAATCTCGAATGTTTATATATTTTACATCATTGTAAAAGTAAATAGTAATATAATTAAATTAATTCTATATTTTTATTTATTTATTTAAATAGGTTTTTGTATTAAAAACCTTAGATACTTTTGACCTCTAGTGCACGGACCCCTAGCTATACAAATAAAATACAACCGCTGTCTAAATACCAAAAATCTTAAAGCATAGCCCCAGGGTACTAAAGATTTCCTCTTTGGGTTATGACCGAAAATCTTGGCCTTTTGTAATATTGATAGGCGGCAATAGCTGATTCGGGTGATCAAACCGATGCATGTTGGCTGAATGGATTGCTGACTTTGTATTGCCAGCATCAACGGTGGCGACATTGTTCCATGTAATGAGATAATAATGTCCTTTGCCCCCGAACTCGCGTTTAACACAGAGGCCAATAATGGCCGGTATAATTATTTCAGGCAATGTTGTAAGTAATAATTTGTCCTCTGTAGGATTTCGTATTCCTTTAGTACCTAACGCGGGCATTATCTACAAGTTAGACCAACCCCTATATATACTTTAGCTCTGGTACTTTTTTATTGCTATAAATATCTAATATATAATTAATAAAAAAAAACAATATATTGAATATATCATTTCATGTATTAATAATTTATATATATTTATTTAAATAATATTATAAAATTTAAAAATATATAATTTTATATAATTTAAATTATATATTTATTTTTATTTTTATTTAAGTTTTCTCTAATTTAAATATTTGTAAATACTTTTAAAACTAAGATTAAATCCGAACCCTGCAGTACAAAGTAAATGCATGTACTAGTAACATGCCAATAATTTCTGCGCTTGTATAACAGGTCCTTTGTTAATATAAAAAGCAAGCAATCTGCATTATCTCTTTTTGCTGGCTCTCACGGAATATATATTGGTTAGAAGGCTATTTTTGAAACTGTTGGCTTTTTTCTGCTGACTGGCAATTAATTCCTGCATCCGGAACATATAAAAATATTTCCCGCTACCTAAAATTGTCAATCACGAATAGTAGGTAGCGTACATATTTTGAACATAACAACCTTTCATCACCCAAGGAACTATGACGGCACAGCATGTTTGCGACAACACAGAACTCTTCAACAGCTGTTAAAAAATCACGTCGGTCAACGAGCCCAAGAGCAGTAGAACTCAGAAGGTGGGTAATCATGCATTGCTAAATTGCCGATTAAATTTCAGAGTTATATATGCAAAGTCGTTTTGAACAGCACTGATAAAGATCATAGACTTCAAAATAGAATAGCACAGCGGAAACATCGTATGCGTCCAGATTCACGAAGTCTATATTTAAGAGAGAGCACATAGAAGCAGTCGCTGATGGTTCAGCTTATTATAGGCCGAAAGATTCGAGAAGCCAGCCAGGCACACCAACAAACAGACAGTACCTCTACAACAGAAGAAACCCACGACGATAGTCAGCAAATCAGGAACAACAAACCTTCCAAAGCGCACGATCTTTCTGAACAACAGATATCAACTGATTCCAGTTCAGATCATCACGCAAGGGCCCCCAAGTCTCCAATTTCCGCATCATCCTACCCAGACTCTCCTCCCTTCGACCTGTCGGCGAGCGAACTTGACAACATGATTATGGCAGAGGATATGCTGTCCCAGCAAGAACAAAATTTATCTCATATGGGCTTGATGATGAGTAACGTGTCGGAAAATGAGAACCACATGCCTTTATCAAGCTTCACACATCAAAATTGCACTTGCAACGCCGTAACAGGCCCCTGCTTTAACCACCTTGAGAAGATACGCACACAATTCATCGCCGAGATGAACCCCTCCCTGCAATTACAACAACAGCACCAATATCAACAGCACCAGAGCCATCATGGTGCTAATTCCAGCATAACAAGAACACATACGCTGCCTCCGTCACCAAGTAACTACAGCCACTCTACATCAAGGTTCGTGATTTCTGGAGAGTCTATCCTGTTTTGATACTCCCTTTCATAACCTTTCATAATTTCAATACGGTTGTGAACTAAATCTGTTTGTGGGGGTGTCGTGTTGTTCCCTTTGGCTTTTCATTTGTACATCTGGTCAGTCATCTGTAATAATTCCCAAGTTAACAGCCTTTTCTCTTATCTAGCGAGTCAAGCCAGCGTCCTATTTATCTTCCCAATGGAAGCACACGCATGGAACAACCTCCACAGTCACCTTCAGTTACATCAAAAAGCAGCGAATTCTCTTTCACCATGAGAAATCGCATGCCCCTCCCCCGAGATCTTTCCCTTGCGGCGCAAACGGATGCACCACCAGAACCATTATCAAACAGAGCACGGATATCTACGACTTCTGCGGCGGAAAACACACGTCGTTTTGGCATTGTGCTTGAGGCGATGTCGACAGCAGGGTTTCACGACTTTGATGCAATGGCGTTGGCTTACTACACCGCTCGATTTGAAGTGGGCAGCTTTCCGGCCATGGCGCAGTGCGCTAGCCGCAGTCGTCGTATGAAGACAATGCTTCAGGAATTGCAAGAAAACAGTAGCCAATGGCCGCGATGGGAGTCTCGAGGGCTCCACGAAAGTGTGTCGCAAGCAACCGGTAGGTACAATTGTTATCACATCTCAGAGCTTGTAATGACAAATTCATTTTAGTTTCTCTCTGCTTGGAGGAGATAGAGCGCCTGAACAAAACACAAATGCCCAACCGACCACTTCAAAGCGAGCCTGCAAATTTCATTACTGCCTTCGAGTCCCTGATAGAGTCTAGAGGACAAGGCAACCTGAATGTACTGGAAGAATTGAAAATGTCCGGAAAAGTCGAGGCGGCACTAGACGAGGTAAGTGAAAAGGGTAGCATTCTCTGTGTAACATTAGTTAATAGCATCGTTAGATGCCATATCTCCGGTCACTTCTTACTGAACTAGCTGGGCCTCGAGGCTTATATTGCGATAGGATAGCAAGGGTTGTAATGGTAGTTCTTCTCTATGCGAGATGTACGTGAAATCAGTAGTAAAACAGATAGTATGTTCAAGTTTCGTTCTATCAAGCTATTGGGATAGAGTAGCATTTATTCCTATATACAAGTAAGTTTAAGAGCATGAGTAAATATTTTTAATAATCTACTGCCTATAGACTTGTTTTCATTATAGTATTACTTGTTCCAAAGTTAGAAACTGTAGTAATTTTAGGAAATTTAGTTTAAATAGTATTCTATAACAATCCTGGATATATAGAAATATACTACCTACTACTACAACTTGTAATTTTGTCCTCTCCTAATAAATGTAGCCCGGCTTTCTCTAGCTGCTGGACTTTGCTAAGATGCAGTAGTATCTTTGTTACTCAAGAACAGCATCGGCACCTTCATGCAGGACTCATGATTTACTCATTACCAATCTGGAGGTAGCTTGGGCAGGTACTTAATCTCATAGTACTTCCCGGCTACTTTTACAACTTCTAGCTTGCGTCAGGGAACAGCAGACTTCGAGTGAGAGCAGATACATACTTTTGAGAAGACTCAAAAATAAATACAGCAACACAACCTTCCAGCTCCTCTTCTTTGATTCGCCTTTTCACCACTTTGATGAAGCATTGCGGGCCGCATGGTGATGTAAACACCTTGGGTTCAGCCTGCGTTCAATTCATAATTGCACAGAAGGTGTAATTTTTGGATACATATATTCAAGATCATATAGGAGCATTCTGGTGGAACTCAAATACAAATTGAGTAAGTTTTTCTCTTCATCATCCACTCCTTGTTTCAGCCTTTCTCCAACAGCACCAGTCCGACACGAACCGCTTGACATACCCAACTAACATCCGCCCATTTCAATACTGCCCACGAGCATCTTCGACGAGTTTTGTCCGATCTGAACTGATTTCATCTCCAGTATTGACTGTGGACTCATGTTCTATCAACATGATTGATGCCTCGTCCGCAACAGGACGATGTCTGATCCCCTTTGGAATCACAAACATGTCCCCAACCTGCATCACAACATCATCCTGGCCCTCGAGCTCGATGGTTAATTTTCCTTCCAACAGATAAAAGAGTTCGTCTGAATTCGGATGTGCGTGCCAGATGAATTCGCCATCTAGTTTGGCAACTTTGACGTGGTGGTCGTTAACTGCAGCGACAAGGCGCGGGGACCATTTTTCTGTAAATGAGTTGAGTAGTCTTGGGATGGATTCTGAGTTTGGCATGGTTTTGTATGTAGTGGTTTAATTGATTTGGATTGATCTAATATAAGCCAAAATGCTTGTGTATCAGAATAAGAACCTTGAGTTACCATTTGATTCATTTATACTACTACTCTTTTTCTCTACAAGAGCGCCACAGTGCTAAGTACGGGCAAGACCTACGAGGGGACTTCTCAGCGTGTGGGGCAAAGGGCGCGGGAAGAATGCTAGCTCGCGCCCTTGTATTACAACTTATACCAGCCTCAAATGGATAAGCAAAGAGAAACACAAGCCTTTAATCAATGAAGCAACAATAAGTATCGGAATCACCTGGAAGATTCAAGAAAACGCAGGAGACTCTCTCAGTAACACAGGTAAAACATTCAGCCGAATTTTCACCAAGCGTTAACTCAGTTGTATTGTAGCAATCTTGACCCTGGCGCACAAAGTCTGCATATACCATAGCATTGTTTTACGACATGGCTTTGCATTAGCTTTCTTGAAGCTCCCACCAGAAAACCGACATTACTTGTGAATTATAACTAGCGATCTAGCTTGAAATCTCACACGAGCAGCAGCAAGTTCTAGTTTCGCATACACAAGCAGCGCACACCAGCAGACTAACAAATAAGATACCGCCTCGCATAGATCGCTACTACCTTTGTGAGACGAACCTGTCAGCGACTCGAGGCAATATATCATTAACTGCATAGTTTCAGCACTCACGCCTCAGCAGCGCAGCATGTGCGAAAACACCTTTGCTTAGAGGATTTTGTCTTATACTAGGGCTCCCGGGCGCAAATGTTTATAGTGTGTTGGCTACGCGCCTCTCGATCACGTTCATTGCCTCCGCCGCTTCCAGCGCAACCTTTCGTACCTCATCTCTCAAGCTAGCATTTTTCCCCAGCTCCTCAAACCGGGTCTGCCAAAAGCCCCACCGCTGCAGGCACACGGCGGGTGGCCCTCGGTACAATGGGCCTCCTGGAAAGTATTGTGTGCTGTCTTCTGCAACGTCAGAGTAACCAATGTTCTCCCGAGCTCACCAGACAAGGGGTTTCGCGCCGTGGGCAATCCATTCACAGGCGACCTGTACCTTACACTCTGCCCTTGCGAGATCTCGTTCAATTCCTAACTCCTCCTCAAGAGCCCCCCGCAGCGCAGTAATCACCTGCGTGTAGGAACCTAGGACACCCGCGCCCATGCACCGAGCTGCAAAAGAGCTTAGGTTACGCCAAATCTGTGCGGTTTCCGGGGTAAACTCCTCCGTGTCGTCCATAGGGCCTATGTGATGCAAATTAGAATCGTCTAGCTATGTAGGCATGGCTGAGGGGCATACTATCGAGATAAGCGTCCATGCACTGAGGAAACAGAGGCAGGTCCCCCCATACCTGCCGCTTCGCCTAGACATCAAGGCCATTAGCAAATCTTATGCGGTGTCGGCATCGCGCAGTTATTCCAAGGAAATGAGTAGTCGGGCTAGGGGCAAATGCCTGGAGTCGATACTCACATTCCATACCACCAATTCTCCCTTCGCAATGAGCACCAGACCTTGCAGAATGCTGACAAGATGTTTGTGTATCTCACTTGTTGCGTCGGGGCTTCTCACGATGTCAACCATTACCTCCCATACCGTCCATAGATAGCTGGAGGCTTCCTTTTGCTCCGCAAGAGGAGGACAGAAAGAATCAATCTGGAAGGCAGCTTCATCGGCGTTTTCGCAAGCAAAGAGCTTAAGTATGTCGACTTCCTGCGGAGACAGGGTTTTTCGGGTTATCAATTCAAGACCGAATAGAGCGCTCTCACGATCCTCCATGGTTTTTGCTGATATGAAAGTTGAGATGGATCAACTGAGACGAGAAGACGGACAGAGATCCTAAGTTGAGGCTTACAGTGTCGCAACACCCCAGCCAATCAAGTTTCATCCTTGCCGCTAGCATCCAAACTGTCGACATAGATCGTCCCAACCAGCGATATTCTGGAAATCTAGACGAGTCAGATATTCCGCCGTTTACAAGAACAGGCTCTTACGTAGGTCTAACCCTCCAGCGAGGAATGAGTTGCTTAGTTGCACTAGAGATACATTGTCTAACATATACGAAATAGTATCAGACCTCCACTCTTGAACCGAAGTATCAATACTTCAATGCTGCCGACGTGAGACGGCAAGTCCGGGAAGCACCATCGACATTGCATTCCGCCGGCCCCTATCCCAAGAATTATCACAATCAGCCACCCTTACCCCTTAGCGCACAGCAGCCTTACAGAGAATTCCCTCTCACGCTTAGCCCACAAGGCGCGTCGGCCCCTAGCAACTACAGATCTGGCATGCCCGGACCCGTGAGGGCCCTTTACAACGACAATAACAGGACTCAGTTCGACGTCGGATATCACGATTCTAACCGAGCTCCCCTAGGGCCGCGGGGTGGGAGACAGCATGCGAATACCCCTTATAGCTTGGCAGAGTACCATCCGGCTCCTAGCTATTCTAGCGTTCGGCGCCTCCCGAAGAGCCCCCCCCCTTCTTTTTAATTTTTTTAGTATGTGTGTGCGTCCTTTTACTAGTGGTTGCATTAGCTTTGCAAGGTGACAAGACTCCTATGAGTCTGCCTTGGTGGTTACAGTGATTTTTGGAGTGTCAACAATATGTTATATGTGGGCAATATTAATTGGCATGATATAACTTTTGGACTGTTAATGTTATTCAGTCTCCCGAAATTCAGCTTATTTTAAATAGAACCAGTATTGGTTTCGAAATCCCTATGTTGCTGATTTTAGTGCCCTAGCATTGATGTACTATTGTTATTGAATTCCCTTGTAAATATGCTGTAACTACTGTACCCAATATGGCCACTTACTACGACTGTAACGCAGCTGCGATACGGACAGAAATTGTAAGTTGAGGCTTACATTGTTATAGACATTATAGAGGAGGCCATTGTGGGGTTAACATGAGCGGGACGATTAATTAGGGACCCGGTGCCTAGGCCCTGCTTACCCGGTATCTGAACAGGCGTTTTTGGTATTAGAAAGAACAAGACTTGCAGAAGAAAGTTCTTGTACCTTTTTGGCTGATGCAAGTAGAATGTTATTAATGTTCTCTAGATGCTCGCCTTCTTTAGAAAGGAAGTCAACTGATGCTGGAGCAATGAGTCATGCATGAATGCCGTGTCTCTGGTTCACAGGAGGCCAAATTTGGCGATCGCTAACGGGTGAAAACAAACCTTTATAAACTAGGCTAAACGGCCTTAAACCGGATATGTAAAATCTAGGATTATTTTGTCTGCTACGGACTATGAAGCATTCGGGCTGAAGTACTTATTAGGTTTTTCCTAGCCAAAGCAATTTGATCATATGATCTACACCATTTATTGAAGCACTTATTATTCTCAAACGGAGATTCGCTAACCGGTCCAACCACTTC
Source organism: Trichoderma asperelloides (assembly GCA_021066465.1). Taxonomy (NCBI): domain Eukaryota; kingdom Fungi; phylum Ascomycota; class Sordariomycetes; order Hypocreales; family Hypocreaceae; genus Trichoderma; species Trichoderma asperelloides. The sequence goes on from JAJKFY010000013.1 coordinate 58,465, forward strand.
TTCTGAAGAAATATGTTCACAATTGACCAGGCTGGTTCCGACGTTTAATTACCAAAGTCCCCTTGCGGTTGTAGGGCGTTTGGCGGGCAGCTAGTTCAGCTCTGGGTTAGTCTTATTGTATTAGTTTGTTTGGACTTTCAGTGCTTGACATAAGATAGAAAAGGGGATGGTCGTTGTTTAATCAACTATATAAAAAAAAACTTAATGCATAAAAGCATTAGTTACTTCTTTTAAAAGTACTAACTAATCTGACGAGAGCTCAAATCTCATGACACCAAAGACTCAAAACATCCTTACGTTTTTAATCAACTGGCTTGCATATCTTACGTGAGCTCGTCAACCCTCTGAATATGTGGAGACATTAAATATAGGAATACGCAAAACGCTGCTAGGCGTATACGCAAATCGCTGCTAAGCGTATATGCACAACGCTGCCAGTGAATACGCTAAACGCAATACACTAAACGCGCACTGAATACGGTGATGATAAATGCCAACAAACAAAAGACGCAGTTTGAGGTCTTAGAACAAGTATAAGAAGGGGGTTTTACCACCAAAGGTTATATCTGATCAGCACAGAGAAAGCATTCGACCTTCATACGCTCTCTATTGTAAACTCACGGCAAAACAACACTCAATGGGCGGTATTCTCCCTCTCGTTTCATTTGGGGCTCTGATTCTTGCTTCCACCACAGCGAGCGCTCCTACAGACTCTGCTACGACCTCAGCCACCAAGCTATGCGTCCAACTCCAGATACCCGTCCCTGTGGTGGCCACCAACTACCACTATGACCAACCCCAGGTTGATAGCAGTATTGACGCTATGGACTGGACCGTGAATGTTACCACGTGGAGCAGCTCAAACTTCACTGCCCGTATTACTGGACGCGTGGACATCAACAAAACATTCGAGATCGGCGCACAATTGTGCGTTCCGTCGCAGAAGACCAGTAAAGCAGGCATTTTGCAAATCACAACCCCTGGCCTTGGGTTTGGCAAAGAGTTAGCGATGAAACCTATGACTAAAGTCAACTACTACGGCTCGCTGATAAGTTTCTGATCTAGGTACTTTGACGTGGAGGTTGATCCACGACAGTACTCCTACGTTGATGCCGCTATTAACAAGGGTTACTCCGTCCTTTCTTACGACCGACTTGGCACCGGTGGATCCGAGAAGCCAGACGCTTATGATGATGTCCAGATTCCAGTGGAAATTGAGATCTTGGCAGGCTTGACTAAAATCGCCCGCAGCGGAAAGCTATTGAGCTCCTCCAATGAACCGTCAGCTACCAACAACGCAAGCGCCGAGTTCGACTTCCTACCTACCAAGATTGTTCATATCGGCCACTCGTTTGGTTCATATATAAACTCGCTCATGCTTACCAACTACCCCGATCTTATCGACGGCGCCATCTTTACAGGTCTTTACCCTAACAACATAGAGGCCACCGATCCACTCAACGTCTTGAATTACAATCACGCATTCGCTAAAGAGAGCGATCCCGTCCGTTTTGCCGAATATGGCTCGGGATATTTCGTTTTGGATAATGAGGAAACTCTTCAGAAGCTGTTTTTCCAAAAGGCCACTTTGGACCCAGCGCTGCTTACCTACGCAGAGAGCATAAAGCAACCCGAGGCCGTAGGCGAGTACTCGTCTGAAGATGGCAACCCACTCGCATCCGCTCCCGATTATAAAGGCCCGTTAATGGTAAGTTTGGAGCAGAGTCATACTTTGGCGATCTCCAAAACGCTTAAATAAGACCAAGATGACTAACCCATTTTCCCTCACAGTTTTTTGTTGGCGAGTTTGATAATTTCGTATGTAATGGTAATTGCAGCGGTATCTATAGCGAAGCCTTTGCTCGCCAGCTTTATCCGGGCGTGGCCGTAGACGACCTTACCTACTATCTGCAACCGAATACGGGTCATGCCTCAATGTTGTCGACAAATGCTTCTGCCGGCTATGAGGTTATGTTAGAGTTCTTGGATTTTCGAGGCTTGTAATAAGTGGCTCCCTTTATCTTACACGGCTTACAGGCCACTTTGTTTCATCATTTGTGTTACAGGTGGTTTATTTATTTGCTTTAGTATTAATTTGGTATTATTATTTATAAATAAAGCTCTTAAATATATCCTTTGCCTTGCGCGTTAAAGATTTCGGTATTTACATAATTCCAGTCAGCGATGAAATATTCTTTCCTTAAGCGCTCCCTGCAGGTTTAGCATAGCCGCAATAGAACCGACTCGTCTTCTTTATCTTACATTACCCACCGTTTAATCCCTGGGGTGAAATACTCTTCCTTCCCGACCTATTTAGAGATGAATCTTCTTCTGAGATTGAAGCCTCTGTATATTCTGATATACCAAGCGTCTCGATAGAGGCGCCGTCGCCTATCCTAGATATTGCAACTCCAGCCATACAGCGGCTTTACCTTGCTGCGGCATGCGCGGCCGTGCAGATGCCTGTGCTAAGAGAAATGGAACTTGTGGCAGAACTGGGAGCGGGAGAATATTGGCATGGATTCCGGTATTTGGTACAAGGAACTTCAGCAACGGCGACTTGGACGAGCAGCTCTGGGTTTATGCTAGAAGATGAAGTATTAGAACACTGGCACGAGGTGCCAAGGAAAAATCTGCAATCAGAGCTTGATGTAGTGATTTCAGACGATAGGAACGCTGTATAGTTAAGATTATATTACAGATATTATTAGGATGGAATTAATAGAGGGCCTTTCAGCTTAGTAGGATCAAGACGGTATGCTTAATTTTAGCTGACACAGTGATCTTAAATACCATTACCGAGAACGGACGTATATGATGTTATGACACATGAGCACATATATCTTTGAGATGGAACTAGGCATTATACTTTGTAGAATGGTAGAGAATACCCATATATGTTTGTCCACCCCCAGAGTAGGCAACGAGCCCCAACATGACGTGCTTGGTACATATATATCACGCATACGTACATATATTAGGCCCCAACAGCACAATCTAAGCCGATACTCCGATATAGTACGGACCTAGCAGAAGCTTCTCGTTATATAAGCTAGAATCTGGTGATCGGTTATTAAGCACATACCTAGCAAACCAAGTGATACCTCCAATTAGTCTCTGTAGGATCAACGGGTTCACAACAACAATCCAGTTACGAACTCAGAAAACTCTTCAATTATATACGTTCACGATCTTGAAAATGCTAGCTGCTGCCTAATCAAACGTTGCTGCAAAGGCCCCTAAACTAAATCTTTCCTTGTCGATAAACCAGGCCGAGCAGAAGATCCCCAGTGTTACTGAATACAGGGTCGCTCATGTCCAAGTTGCCGCCTCCCGGGAAGATAAATTTGCTCTGGCCGTTTGAGCCCTGGTTGATCTTGCTGGTGAAGTCGGCTGTGTTATGCACCCTGTTTTCGATGGTGCCAATCAGAACCGCCTGATATTCAACCCATTTCCTCTTCTCCTCTTCCGTCTGATTACTGCTAATTGACTGAATGAGAACACCCCTTTCGGTGATGGTGGATGTGAGAACCGGCTTATCGTTTTCATAAATGTCACGCAGGATGTAAGCTCGCCAGTAGAACCGACAGATTCAAATTGCACGACATAAGTCTAGTTAAAAATTGATGTAGCATCAAAGGCGTATTGCATAGAAAAGTTGGACCACTTGGTCACAATCTGCAGAGTTTGCTTAATGTGAAATTTGCCGGTACCTGGAAGAGGCTCCAGAGCGCTCGTCATGATTGCTTGCACAACGACCTGTATCGTAAATGATTCGCCCGCGCCTTCCCAGGGGGTCTCGGTGTGTGTGCTTGTCGACGTTGATTCGAGCACCCACTGATTTCCGACGGTACGCCACTGGCCCTGCACCCAGTTGCCGAGGAACTGGACGTCTTTTTTGACTCTGTTTATCCGAGCTTCGGCATCCCAAGTTTGCCGCTTAGCCAGAGTATCGGCAAAAGCAGAGTAATCCCTGTTGATGGGCTCTACGAGCTTGCCGACGAATGCTTTCAAAAAGATGGTGCTCGACATGTCTAGGCTCTATTGGAGATCATTAACGTATTTTATATATACAGTGGGGTATCAAAAGTCTGGGTACAAACGGATTTTAGCCTACCCGGAAATACAGCATATTAAATAAAACCTTAAATAACTTATGCTATTTAAATTAAAAAAAATTATAAAAAAATATTTATATATATATTAATAATTAAATTATTAATATTTTATAATTATAAATATATTTAATTTATATATATATATATATATAATATAATAAATTAAAGGGCGGATGGTTATTGTTGTTAAGGAAAGTACTGTTTTCAACCTGCGGCGCATTAAATATATTGAACAAAAAGAAAAAGGTGTACAGTATGGTCCTGATGTTTACATTGTTATGTGATTGAAGATGAACCATCGCCTAGAACTACCTCCGTTTGGAACGTAAGTTAATAATAACGAATAACCTTTTTTCTTAAGTCTCTGAACATTGACTCTTGAGCAATAGATGTGTAGCTTATAGAATATTAATTTTTGGGAAAGATACCTCGCCATTAAAGCTTTCGACTAGCCTGAGAGTGCGTAATGGCACTGCGTGCGGCTCTTTCTAACTTAATCTCCAGGAGAAAGTTCTTCTAGACCCGTTCGCTGCAGAGTTATAGTACTGCTGCATGATATTATGATATGCTTACTAAAATGTGAGTTAGTTGTGTGACAGAAGGGAAGCTCTCCGCGCATTCTGAATGTGCCACTATACTTATAATAGGCTAACTTTAAGCAAGGCAGGTTAGAATATATCCTTATTGGTTCAATGCGGTCGAGGTCCCTTGGGAAGTTTATGGCTAAAGATGAGGCGTTTTATGGCTGAGGCCATTTGGTTATGTCTAACGCCTCGCAATAAACTAGCTCTCTATAATTATAATGTTGGCTGACCAAGAAATAAGGGGTCGCGGATTTTATAATGCATTCCATCTCAAGGGTTACAGAAACTAAATACTACAACAGTAGATAGTAGCCTAGATGTCGAGGGCTCCTTAGATACGCTTAGCTAGGCAGCTGCTGTAGCAGAAACTATTAAACTTAGTAGCTAGGGCCGAACCGACGTCCTTGAATTACTAGCAGTCGGCGAAGTGTAGGTTGGTGTTGTGGAAGTCACAGCAGAGCTTGCGTGTCTGGTTGCCAGAAACTTTGAAGATGGTATTATATAGTTATTCTAGCGGGTTTAGCTCAAAACAAACATTATCGGCAGCCGGGGAAATCATCTCCGTGATGCTCCGCCCATGTATTCTTTTATGAACCATATGTTTTGTGAAGGTACACTTCCTGACGTTTTGGTGGAGCACCTATCCTACTGCCAGCTATCAGTTCATTCTTGTAGTTCACATTAGCATTGAACAATGTCGTCGTTTCTATTGCAAGTGCTTCAATCCTTTGCACTTTAGAAGCTTCATTGTCGGCGGACTCAGATTTTTTCTTGAATATTTCGAGCATATGCTTAGCGTCTGCCATGTTATTCAAATCACTCCTGGTTCTTTCTTCTGTGCCTCCCTCGAGATCGATTATGTACCGCTGTGCCCTTTCTATGAAGTCTTTGCGGTATTCAGAACGGTCAAAGTCGGATTTAGCCTCTTGATTGGCCAAGTAAAGTTTGTTGAGACTGCCTCGGGCCCGATTTACTTGTTTCTCGTCTCTATTCAACTTGACCTGTTTCAGCGTATTCAGAATCTCGACACCAAATTGCAGCAGCGGGCCATGAACATTACTCTCTAAAGAGTTCCGTGCATCAATGGCCTTCTGATTGACCTTCTGCGCTTTTTGAAGGTTATCGAGGGTTTTGTTGCTGCAGAGATGCTTGAAATCATCTCTGGTTTGTGTCTGTAGCTGTCGGATCATGGCGCGGCCATTCTGAAATTTCTCCTTATTGATCATTTCGTGCCCGCGGTTGCCAACATCTTGAGTCACAATCTGCTCCCAATTTCTGTGCCTATGATGCAACTCTGCATTGGCCCTCATATTATCATGTTTTGCTTGCACATCACCATACTGATGACGAGGTTCTGTGGACCCCCTAGCTAGCCTTGCCTCGTTCAATAAGTTAGCCACGACTGGATCTGTGTCATGATAATGATGCTGCTGGTAAGGCCTCACTCCGTTGTCCCCCCTACCCCACTGGCCGAGGTGCTTATCGTTGAGATGGGACTTGGACTTGATAATAAACTGTTTTGGAGTGCGTGTCGACGTGCCTGTATGATCGGTGCCGTTCACAGGGTCATTTAGCACGTACTGGTAGAGATTCGGACCATCTACGTCCCCTATAGGGTCAGGAGACGTCCAGCGACCTAGCCATGAGGCATAGTACCTTGCTCCGCAGTGATAAAGGCCCGTCTCACGGTCATGCTCATATCGAGCAAACCGGTAGGTGCGCGGTGCCTTGACATCTCTGTATACAGCCGTGTATATTGGACTACCAAACGGCGTGTACTCTTCGTATGTTATGAGTTGCCCTTTGTCATCCAACTCACTACCGGTGCCGATTTGGAAACGGATGAGTGGTGAATTTTCCCCCTGTGTGCCTCCTCTGCCACCATTGTCGCTAGTTGTCTCGACAAGAGCAAGTGTATCACTTCCACTGGAAACTTTGCAAATATACCGAGTTTTTTTAATTTTGTTGAACTTGCGCTGTAGCTCAACTCCGGATAGATAGAAGGTTTCTTTTGTTTTGCGCGGAGTTGATCCAATGGATGCACCAGACTCTGTCACCTTTCGCACACGGTTCCCAAAGGAGTCGTACACGTAGTATGTAATCTCTGGAATTCCTTTGGTATCATCAACTTTCTGAGTGGAGGATGCGGCTAACATGTCGTTCATGTCCCATCGAAGATGTGAGTACTGCGGTAGGTGTGTCATACACCCGGTCTGGTCATATGCGTACCTCTCACCGCTGTCGGGCTTTTCACCGATAAATGTTCTACTGAGTTGGTTGTTGGCCACGTTTTGATCGCTCGGACTCAAAAGACTCCTTTCGTTGTACAGAAATTTACGTGTCCAGCCAGTAACCTTCGTTGCTTCTGGCGCTGAATGGGTCATGGAACGCATGTTTCCATCAAGATCATACTTGTATGTCTCCAGATATTTGTAGAGTCTGTCCCCATTCGTGATTTTACTCAGTGGTTTATTTCCTGTATCGGCACTGTAGGGTTGCAACTGAACGGCCTGGCCTGGCTCAGTTGTCAATTGTCCCCTCCCAGTGGCTTCAATGAGTTGACCAACAGTGTCATAGGTATATTCCCACTCGGGGTCGACGCGGCAGTTGTAGAAAAATTTGGCTTGTTGAGAGGAATCTTTGACATGAACTTGGCGAGAACGACAGTCGTATGCATAGGAAAAGTCTTGGAATGTTTCTATGCTTCCAGATGCTGTAGGCCGGGTCGTTTTCTTGGAAATAAGATGTTTCGACATTGCGTCATATTTGTACACGACTTCAACATTGTTGCCATACCTGTTCCTCTCGGGTAGGCCATCCGCTCTGAAGCTGCTTTTTTTGAGATAGGGTACCCATTTCGGTTCGCGAACTGAAGAATGATGGCAATAGTCGACTCTCTCTACTTGGCCAAGAAGGTTATAAACTCGCCTGGTACGGTTCCCTTGTGAGTCAGACTCTTCCAAGCATTGATCTAGGTTGTTGAAGCTTGATGTATGAACAAATTGTGCATCAGTTTCTAACTGAACGGCGTGCTCGGTTTGCCAGTCAAGAATTACTTTGTACTCGGTCGCTGGTTCGTAGTGACTCCTCACACAACGCCCACGCATGTCGAATTCCATGTTAGTGTTTATACCTGATTGATCAAGGACCTTCCATATTCTGCCTTTACTATAAGTCGGTCCCAGACCACCACAATCGTCGCCATATACGGTTTTTATGACTACCATGGATTTAGTTGGAATTTGTCGATAGTCCGTCATTCGCTTCTCTTTGCCTCGCCGGAGACAGTCGTATTTGAGTTCAAAATATATGCCTTTGCTGTTCCAAGAAAAGAAGCTGGCGCCGGATGCGTCAGGTATCGCCCATTTCTCGCCAGTATCCATACCTGAGGATTGAAGTGGTCTGTTCATGAAGTCATGAACACGCTTCTCTACCAGCCGGTTACTGCTATCAAAATCGCGGATTCGGTTACCGGAATAGTCGTAGACATATGAACGAGTGTACGTCTTGTCCCCTGCCACCTGAACATGCCTCACAGGAAGACCACAAGCGCCATAGTGTGTGATGGACGGTGCAGATACTTTAGTGTATGCTAATGACTTTTTAATCGCGAGTGCCGAGGAAGAGGACCCTCTGAGCACACTCTGTTGCTGCAAATCGGCCCAGATGGGAAGATAGCTCGTCGAAGAAAGACGCAAAAAGTATACACCCAGATTCGGGTCTTCTTGCGGCACTTGGCAAAGAAGCGTATCGTTTGTACTGTACTCGAGCGATGTCCAAGGCCCAATGACTGTTTTCGTCCAGGTATGCTCGGCAAACAGGGTACCAACACTTCTCCCACATGCATCGAAGAAATTGGTATTGACAGGAGCCAGCGTCGAAGAGTTAGGAGTAGCCACAGAGGAATAGGCCGGAGACGTGGAGAAGATTGATTCAAGAGCTCGAATAACATTTCCGCTGCTGTCGTGGACCGAGATACCACTAATCAGCCATTTCTTCTTTGGATCATTAGGGTGAGCCAAAGTCGCGGTCTGAACAACATTTCCTCCTCCGTCCAAGTGTGATACAACAACCATAAGCTTGGGAGAGGAGCTCCGTCTGTAGGAGAGATCCCGTGATATGGAGACACTGAATGATGGAGTAATCTTGGTCTCTTGGTCAGAGTCATTGATCTTCTGCAACTGAGACTTGCTGAACTGGTCTAAACAAACTAGTGTTCGGCTGCTCGAATTTCCTAGAAGGCGCCTTGTTGCATCGCCACTCGGGTCTGAGAGCACGGCAGCGATTTCGCTGTCGCTAACTGATGTCACAAAACCATCTAAGCTGTCACAATCTAATTCGTTTCCCCTGGGTCCATTTAGGGCTGTGGTAATGGAGTTACTCAGTTCATCGTACACAAGTTGCCGAGAAACTTGGTTGGCATCTGTGATTTTGATTGGCTGGAGTACACGGTAGTCATTTTTGAAATGCATAATGTTCCCCATCGCGTCTGTCGACGATTCCGCCATGAGCCAGTAGGTATCTAGAGCGATGGATGATACATTCTTGAAAGCATCCTCCATAACTGTAGGTGTGTAGAACGAAGAACGTGCTAGCATCAGCTCACTCCTCGAAGGAACATCTGATTGTGATGGTTGTTGAAACAGTGCTCGGCCAGAGACTGCCCACCAACAGCCATCGTCATCTAAATCAGCATATCCACCGATGGAGAGGGCTGTGGCCAGCTCTTTTGACGAGCGAACGATACCACACGTGGATTGGCCAGTTTGGATCTTCTTTAGTATCTCAGGAGTGAAAGCCAATTGATAAGTCTGGTCCAGCAGTGACATCGCCTCTATCTTGCCAGCAGACAATCGTTGTGACAAATCGGAGTTTCTAAAGAAAGTCTTCGTTTCGGATCGTAAGGCTTTAGCCTGTTTATATGGCTTCTCAAGTGTATCAACTGAAGGGAATTCATCAAAATTGATAAGACGGACTTGATCGATTTCAAGGATAGAAACATGTGGCTGGGGAAGTGGCATGTGGACAATTTCACAATCTTGCTGTCGCCACGGCAATGGGGTACGATAATATCCTTGGGGGTCGGTTGGATTTATGAACCAGTCAATTGCATTAGTATACCAGCATCGAGAGAAAGACACATTTCCCTTTGTTTGATTATCTACCACATCAGAAAATACTGGGTTTGTATCTGACGATAGAGAAACTGCCTCGGTCCGACGAGGATAGACGACACGGAGTGCCTTCTCGACACTGCCATAGTCATTGATCTCAAGAACAATCTCATGTGTAACGCGTGGATCGTCTAGGCTCTGCTCGAGCTGTGTTGAGACCGATTCGCGGGGTGACATTTGAAACACAGCATATTTGTTAGCACCCTTTTTCTGGATCTGTGAGACTTCATATGCCTGTTCGTCAATTGCGTACGGCACAGTTTGCCTTGGAGACCCATCCAAGCCGTACATCTCGGACCGCATTAGTGTCCCCTTGAGTGCTCTAAGTCCTTCTAACTCGTTCTCGTGGGTGCCCATTGTTGAAATGGAAGAAGCAACTCTTGGGGCTGCATAATGTGGGAAGAAGTGTTGAGTATCGATGGCCAAACTCTGGCCCACACAAAACCAAGACTTTTTGTGCACTTCGGGTGGCTCGTAGACTTCTTTGGGTCCTATTATGATGCGCTCACTGTACCACTCTTCGACCATTTCAAAACCTGAAAATTGCTTATCGAAGTAGTCATAGTACCCATTGTGGTACATGTACCGCACGGTTGACGAGTTACCCGTGATTTGGTCGTGGTGGTCAACTGAGGCAATGCATTGTACAGGGTGGGGTAGCCGAGTGGTCCAAGGTTTACCTTCCCTACAATCTTTCAAGAAGTAGTTTGTAGATGGTGCATATACCACCGACGTTGTACTGCCAAGACTATTTGCATAACCGGTTAACAAATGCGGTTTTTGGCCACCCATCAGATCCAAATAGTGAATCGTGTCTGCAGTCCCAGTGGAAGACATTGTTGTATCTGCCCAGCATAGCAGCCCTGTCCCTTGGCCAAACAAGTCCAACACGAATGCATTCAAGGGCGAGGAGAGTTGAGGGATACCTCGAATCAGTATGCGGTCACTCCACTGATTTCCTGAGAAATTGTAGTAAAGATGAGCTCCGCCGCCAGGTAAGATATATAAAAGATCCGTTGTACCGGTTCCATCTACATCGACAAGTTTAATTCTTTCCTGTTCAAAGTTCTCTTGAGATGCAAGGATGGGGGGATTTCCCATCTCGACCATGGAAGCAAAACGACCATGTCCGATATTTGCCCAATATGCGATCCGATTTGCGGAGATTTCAACAATATCGGAAAGTCCATCTCCAGTCATGTCAGCAACGTACGTCTTCGTTTCATTCGAGTTAGTCAACCTCGGCGAGTAAGATGAAGTCTCAAGATTCATAGATGTGCATTTTAGGGCCGCGAAGCCGACCTTTCCCAATGATTTCTGCCACATTAAATCCTGACTATCATTTATTGAGAAGAGAAGATCAGCGCTCCCGTTACCAGTAAGGTCAATGGATACAACGAAATCAGACTGCTGCTGCTGCTGTATATTGCAATTTGGCGTCTCTGGGAACTCGCAGTATTTGCTCCACGCATCCTCCTCGGCAATGCGCTCATAAAAGCCGCAGGGAACACCTTTAGAGTCTTTGCAAACTAGATTAAGACGTCCATTTCGGTCTAAATCTAGAAAGTTGCATCCCTTGACTACCCCAGGGGTTGGCTGCTGGCTTAGCACCTGAGGATCAAGCAGAAATGAGCACTCAGATGTCGCCGGTTCGGAACCGTTTGTTGAGGAAACAGATGAATCAAAGGAGAGCGATCCACCGAAATTCCGCTGGTAGGACAGTGTGCCATCTTGAAGCCGCAGCAAGAGACCAGGTAGACCTTCGCCGTCGAGATCAATCCACTCAGACTGCCACAAGCCAATTGATGGAAGGTCTACTAGATTTATGGCACTTGCCGAAAACCTTTTCAGTGTCTGCGGATCAGGACATTGACTGTAGGTAAATGTCCAAGGAGGCACGCTTTGTGTCTTGTACGTCATGCCAGAAAGTTCATGACCACTCACGAAAGTCTCAGTGAGAAATGAACCGAATGCATTTTCTCTGTACGAAAATGTGGTTGAAGTAATCAAAACCTCGCTTGGCTTCCCCGGCTCGGGCCGAAGTTCATGAAAGCGGTGGAACATAAGAACACGCCGACAAAGACGATACGTGCGCACTTCAAACCCTGAGTTTGATACTGAGAAGCAATCTTTGCGAACATCCCATATCTGGTTTTCAGCAAAGCTGGCCGCCTTTCCATTGTGAGCGAGCTGATGTTCTCCATAATCAAATACAACATCAAACATCCAATCATTGTCTTTGCTTGGCCATTCAGTAGGCTCCCAGGTCTCCATGTCGCGATTAGGCTTTCGATTTCCATATTTAATACGTTTAATATACCTTTGCCGTAACTTAGCATTTGTCGACCGGTTTGCCTCCCACAGGGGTATGTCTTCCAACCCAGCACCATCCTCTGGTTTGTAGACGTATTCCATTGCATTCCCGGAAGTGTCGAAGGAGCGGCAGAGCAGCCAGGAAAAGATGTTTTTTGAAGACTGTGAGCTGTCAACTATGCGGCACATATCATCCAGGCCAAATATGGATGTGACGCCTCCTGATATGGTACGCCAGTGTACATCTGTAGAGTCATTGTCACGTGTCCATTTCTCAATGCGTGCAGTGTGAGATTCAAAACGAGGTCGATATCGCATCACATGATGATGTCCGATCTTTTTAACAACAACAACATCTTCCTCATCAATCCATGGGACGAGTTCACTGCCTCCAAATACAAATTCGTCTTCGCCAGTCCTATAGGTCGGGATTCCATTGCTGGTCTTGCGTTGGATGGCAGGCAGATGCACACTCCAACCAAAGCCAAAGGGCCCATTGCCACTGCCAGAGTCGTAGGAAAGAGCCAAATTAGGCCCGAACCCACCTCGACTTGGTGACGTATTGATGGGCAGACTAAATGAGAGTGTACCGTTGGCTGGATTGACGGAGAAATTCTCACCAATGGGGCGGATGGCACCTCCGCTCTTCCCAGAGGTGTTGAAGGACGACGTGAAGCCTGGAATTCCATCTCCAACGGCCTTGCTGCCCTCAGGTTTTAATACTTCTGTAGTTGGCAAAAACGGTTTGCTAGTAGTGAAGGTTGAGGTGGTGGTAGACGGAGCTGTAGGTCGCGCTGCAAATTTATTTGGGCGACTTGTTGGATCCATCATGATCATGCGCCAGCTGGTCTTTACTGAAGGTTGAGGAAGGTTAAAAATTTTAAATGAAACAATTACTGGCGAGTGCACTAGCTTTTTGCCTGGGAGATGAGAGGAGTATAGGATGTATTCATGATTCATCTACCACTGTTGCTGGTAGCAGGGGGACATGTGGCGGGCCTATAGATCCCCCATCTAGACGTATCAACTTAGCAGTACGATATCGGGTTGCCAAATCCCAAGGAACCCCCCAACCCAACAGCAAAAAGTCCTAGCCCAACCACAACTGAAAATTTAGGTTCCTAAAGAGGTATGAGGCATTAGGACTACTGCGGTCTAGAACAGACAGGGGAGTTTCAGCTGATGCCTCCATCAAATCAAGTCAGGTTATTTCAGGAGAGGCTGGAAATAAATCCACCAAACTTGGCCGCTCAGCTTGCTACGATGCATGGTATTAATGCGGGGAATCCTTGGTTAGGTTGCGTGGATAAGCCTAACCAGTGGTGATGGAGGCACTCAACCCCGACAGGGAAGGGGTGCAACTGTGATGACGGGACAACCCAGGCTATACCGACACGATGCCCGGCCAATCATGGCACCAAACACTCGAGTTATCCAATCGACCAAAAGAATGGGATCCAAGCGGCACGGCGCGTCGATTTTGAGAGCTGCCGTCGCCGAAGTTAATTCATGATCCACATCAAACCGCACACGGAGTGGTTCTCCTTAGTCATTCAAGTAAGCCGAAAATGGAATAAGAAGGAATTAGTTATGACAGCTGGCCAGCTGATATGCCGTTACGACCGAGCCAATGAGGTGCACAGTCAGGTTCAGCCCAGGGTTGTAAAAGTAGTTAGTAGTTTTTCGTTTTTCGTTTCGTAACTAATAAATAATTTCGTTTTTAGTTATTAAAAACGAAAATAAATTAATTTCGTTACTAATAATAAAAACTAATTTAGTTTTTATTTCATATATAAAAAACACAATTTGTTTTTTATATATAAGATTTGTTTTTTATATATAAGATTTCTTTTTCTATGCAAATTAATTTATAGGGTTTATAAGTTAAAAATTAAATATATAAATAATTTTATTATAATATAATTAAAAAATATATTTTTTATTTATATTATTTTTAAATAAAATTAGTCACTATTTTTTTTTTTTTTTTTTTTTTTGTTTCTAGTAATTAATTTACTATTAAAAAACAAATGCTATATAAAAAACAAAAAAACAAAAAACTAAATTAGTTTCGTTACTAAGAAATTCGATTTTAGTAACTAATTTAGTAATGAATTTACAAGCCTGGTTCAGCCTCAGGCTTGGCCCAAGAGAGTCATGGGACCACAAACAAGTGAAGCCGCCAGGGCGTTTACATATTATAGAGTACGCTTTAAACTATCGAAGATTAAACTGGGCATTTCTATGAAAGTGGTTAGGTTCATTCGGACTTACATACACGGCACTGGCATATACATATGCCCAATCTAGGAATGGTTAGGACTGCGGTAATTATATTGGCCAAGCGCATACTTACGACCGGGATTTAGGAATACTAGTGCCCCTGCAGTGACTAGAACAAATGGTGAAGTTGATCATGCTATGTCTGACTTTGTTCGCATCAATGTGACCTATCACTCGATGATGGTAATTCAATACTAGTGCTAAACACATCCTGGAGACCTAATGATAGACCGTGCGCTCGTTGACGAGGCAGATACAGTATGAGGGAAGCTTTTTACACCGTTTCTAGGCGTGGGTCTAACAATATCCTGGACATCAGTCAAGATGACGGTATCGTACACTCAAGTATGTTGTGCTAGTGTCGATGTCTCTTGATCAACTCATTCACAAGTAAGTAACAATGAATAGGTGGATTTTAAATGTGCCTCAGATAAGTAGAGACAAAGGTTGATGTTACTGCTCACTAAAATGAGCCATAAGAATATTGACCACCAGTGGCGAGGTTGCTAATATTCAGAACAGAAGTTGCCGCCATTTCCATGAGTTTCTTGACACTGGGATGAACTCTGTGTTTTTTTCATGAGTTCATTGACCACTTTGTGATATTAAATACAAAAGCTACTTTCTTACTACGCCCAGTTTGACCTATTTTGTCGATATCTTGCCATAGCGGACCAACATGTAGACATCTTCAATCTTATCACTCTCGTTGAGGTTCTTGGCCGTCACACTAAACTCCCATCCCTTCCATTCAGGTTTCTGAAGCTTGTTCTGTGATCGAACCTGCCAGCCTGAAATTGATTGTGAATCCCACTTGCCCTTAGCCACTGACACGGTCATCGCGTTGACCAGTGCCGCACTCTTAGACACCAATGTGATGCCCTTAGCATCAGCTGTGCCACGATCCCGAGCCCAGAATGGAAGTCGTTCGTACAAGTCACCCAATTTCATCGTTATAACTCGGTCACCTGCTCCTGCAGCTTTATCCTTTTTGGCCGCTGCCAGTTGGCTATTGAACCCGTACCATTCGTTGACAAAGTCATTCTTCAAACTGCACATAAACCATAGTCCGTTCTCACGGCTAGCACTGGAGTTATCAACAGCTTTGAGTGCATTCTCAACAGCACCGTTAGCGGCGCCTCGGAGACAAGCGCCACCCTCAAGAGATGTATATTGCAAATGCAACTGCACATCCGCGATGCTATCATAGTCAAAGCGGCGCACCTTGGTAGGTAAGTCAATCCTCCACGAAGAGACTACGCCAGCTCCTTCGAATGGCAGGTAACGATCTCCGGCAAAGTTGAGTTCAAAGACACCAGTGTCATGTGCGCCGGAGCTGATGGCCACGGCGGAAATGGGTACGCGGTCAGTGCGGAAGGCCTTGTCGTCGCCGACAGAGATGCTAGACCACGATGAAGCATATTCATCGGCTGTAGATGCTGTTTGCAACACGCGATACTTGTGCTGTTGCAGAGTCAATGTCGCGTTGACGCCAGTGTGAGGACCGACAACAGCGGGGATGGTGACAGCCACAGAGCGGATACGACGCATGTAATGACCGGGGAAGTCCATATCAAAGAGCATCTCATTCAGCGAGAAGGTCGCGCTGCCAGAAATACGAAGACGCATGAGAGCCATGGGATCAACTTGACGCAGCGAGATGGTCTTGGTGACCTCATAATCGTGTCGACGTCCATCGCGATGGGCCGCCTCAAGCCTCTTGAGATCTAGATAGAGATGGTCAGCAGACAGCAGGCCATCTCTGGAAGCGTCCCAGTAGCCACCAGGCTGAAGAATGGATAGCTTGCAGCCGTTCTCAAAAGATAGAGCGCTCTCAGCACTGCGTGCGGTGCTCAAGGCCAGAGTATATGCTTGGAAGTAGAGGTTACGAAGACTCTTCTCAACCCAGCCGTACAGCTGTTCGTTCGTGTACTTGTTTCGTAACCAAGCCTCAACCTGCGCTGATTCCTCAACCTCTGATTCTTGTAGCTGGAGCTCTTGTTGTGCCGCCTTGACACGCGTGCGTTGGATCTCAATTTGTTTGTCAATGCTCTTGATCTCGCGACCGCGCATGTTAGCCTGCATGCGACGATCCTGGAGTTGACGTGTTAGCTGAGCCTTGCGTCCAGCTTGAGCCCCCTGCTCCGCTACTACCATAGAAGCCATCTTAATGGCCGCCGATCCGGCCTGCATGCAAGTGGCGATGTTGCTACCTCCACCAGCTGCTACAGTAGTTCCGATACCCATTGGCATAGCATTGATAGACACGGATGGCACCATACAGAAAGGCGCGACAAGTGCGTCAATACCGGCTGAGACAACATTCAAGACCATGGCCGCGGTGGCCATATCCATTTCGTACTCCTCATGCTCTGACATACGTAGATCATCCTGTGTTGGCTTGCCAATGTCCTGCTTCAAATCCTTCCATGAGTCTTTGATCTTGGGAATCAATGACTCTGGCTCTCCGATTAAAGCTAGATAGTAGGCCAACTGAGACACGGCCGAATCACGATTGAGCTGTAGCGACTCTATGGTTTGCTGAGCCTCGGTCAATTGCGTCTCCTTGATACCTCGCATCATACGTTGAATGGAGGTAGCATGTTGCGATCTCAACACACTAAATGCTTCTGATTCCTTCTTTTCAATCGCACTGACTAGTCGCTCACCCAGGGCTCGAACCTCCCCGCAAAGTTCTAGAGCACGATGGAGTAGAAAATCGAAGCGTTGACGAGGTAGAGGGCTGTCTCTATCGCCCATAACCATGGCTGCCGCGCTCGCACTATCGAACCCATGTGCACTCAGTGCCACAAGTGCACCTGGATCGATAGACGGCTCAATGAGAGCGTAGGTAATGGGACGACCATCGATATCTAGGCTGTTCCGGACATTGAAAAGACGCTGCCCGATGACGCTGCGAACCTGTCTAAATTTTGGGTTTAGTGGCACTCCGAAGTATGGAGTACGCAAAAATCCAACAACGTTCTCCTTAGTTTTGTTTTTATTCACGTTTTGAGGGGCACCCTTGATCAGGGCCAACTCTGGCGAAAAGGGAAGGTTGATGTCGAATTTCATGTTCTCTCGATACAGCTTCTCAAACGTCCACGGCTCACGACCAAAAGAAAGTTGCTCGAAGCTTGAGTTCCGACCGGTGCTCTTGTTGTCATCGAATCGATTGACCTTTGGAGGTTCTGGCCCAAGGACATGCGTGGCCTCGATATAGCGCTGAGTTGCTAAAGGTAGGCTCTCCAATGTAGCCATGCGGAAGTGTACATCGCCGCTGGCGACGAGGATATCGACGTACTTCATGATGATCCATTTCATATATGCTTCGGGTCGGCCTCGAGCAGTCGCATGGACAAGTGCTCCATGTGAGCGGCGTTCTAAAATTGCCGTCTGTAGCTCGCTATTGGTATCAAAGCTTGGAGGTATTTTGCTCTGTTTCTCATTTGCCGCAATCCGTCTGGCAATGTCCTGGAATGGAGGAAATCGCCATGCCGAACCGGCAGGATGTTTGAGGACCTGAAGTGTTACAGTTTCGCCCTCCTTCGGCGAGAGCGCATGCGCACTGGCATCTAGAGGCGATACAACGACCTCAAAGCCAACATGAACCTTGCCATCGGCGGCCTTGGTAGCCACACTCTTGATCAACCTCTCGACGTCGACGTCGACGGTTGGGTCAAAAACAAGTCGAGCTACCTGGAGAGCTTCATCAAACTGTTGAGTGGCGTGGAACCGATCCATAGCGAGCATGACAACGTGCAAACCAAGCTCCCAGTTGTATAGAGCACTTGGCTGCCCTAGTTCGTGGCAGAGTCTGTTGTCATACGAACCAAAGGCTTCCAATCCACCTGATGATGCCGTGGATATAAGCTCATTGTAGACGCTTTGTAATGGGTTAGTTGGGTTCACAGCCGCCTCCATCAGAGTAGTAGCGGAGATGTGGTCCACTACTACGGTATCCATCTTGTCGCGTACATTATTGGCTGTCCACCATATGTTGCGCATTTCGTCTCTTGGAACGTTGAAGTAAGTCCTATTTGCGCCGTTGGAGTGCTTTGCGCTCACCGCTAGGCCGGTGAGCCGTTGTTCCTTAGAATCCATGGCTAGAGTCCAAGTGAGTTCCGTGACGTCTTTCTGTCCTTCAGGGACCTTTCTCTTCTTATCTATAGAACTTCTGTTAAGTTCATCAAGGGCTGTAGGGACCCAAGCAAGCATCGCCAGCTTTGACTTCCCCTCGTTCTCAGGAGACTTAGCGGCGGTGGTTGTTTGCTTTCGCAAGGACATATTACTGTAGTCTGTGGCCTTATCTGTCGTTGTATTGACCATAACGCTGATCTGCTGGAAGGCAGTAGGAAGCCTGCGATCTAGAGCGAGACCGGCCTTTGAAGATTCATCTGTAGCCAGATCAAGAGCACTGATTTGGTCAGATATGAAGATGAAATGGCCGACCACGGTAGCATGGCCATCGTCAGAATTCGTATAGCTAACAAGAAGAGTTACAGGCCCTGTTTTCGAGCTCTGGATTGTATCAACACGGAACTTGCTCGCCTCTGGCATCATAGGAGATTCGATAGTTACACTACCAGGAGACATGCGCTTTGGTGACCAGTTGCCATTGACCAGCTCAGTCCAGGACATGGTGATTTCCCAGATGCGTCGTGGAGTCATCGTCTTGATTTCAGTATTACGTAAATCTTCGAACTTGTCAAGCTTTTGATCTGGGTCTTGCTTTCTGTCCAGTGTTCGAGGGACGACCTGAGGCAAAAATAGATACAAGCGGCCTCCACCAGTTATGACAGGCAGTAGATAAGCCCCGGAGTTGTTCAAACGTGAGCCATCCCAACCTGACTCGACGGAGGGGATATCAATTTCGATCTTAGACCAAGGCTTCCATAATCGACCACCATCTGACCATTGTACAATCAGACTACGGTAATAGAATTGGTGCGGCGCGGAACGTGTACGTCCAAATATATGGAAGCTATCCGAAACCTTTGTTGTCGGCTCGTGAGCGTAGGCAACGATCTCGAGGTTGGAAATCACATTGAGGCCAGTAACATACGTACGAATACCCTCCACAAAGGTCGTGATGCTGAGGTTTTTTTGCATCAGGCTGGCTTCGAAATTCTCAAATAGATCACTCTTGTCGTCTCGGAAAGCTGGGTCTAACCAGTTTTCGGGATATAGGAAGAGTTTGCGGTTGGCTTCCCAGAGACTATACTGACGCATCCAGTCCCACTTGGCTCGTACAATACAAGTTTTGGGTACACCCTTTTCCATCCCAAGTAGACATCGCTGGACAAACAGTTGAATGACTGAGATAGCTTGCTTGATACGAGAAGTGGATAATTTAGGTCCCATTTGGACATCGATCAGGAAGTGCTCAAACAAGCCGTCGGCATCCCAAATTTTGAGATCCTTTCGAACATATGGTTGCTGAAGAAGATATGCAACCAATGCACGTCTCTGGTTCTCCATGAGCCGACTACCAGTCTCCGCGCGCTGGTCTGGCATGAGTCGTGTTTGAAGACTGCGTGCTATACTTGAGACGTTTGCTGATAGCAATTTTGGAGGTTGAGAAAGAGTAAAAAGTGTTGCCATACTAGGTTGCGAGGCCAAGCCACCAGATGCTCTGCCTAAATTGTCATCCATCTCCATGATTGCTTGTAGTCTGTAGATGGAATCAATATCACGCAGAGAAGATATCCTCATAGTCATGTCAGTATCCTTAATGTCAGGGTACTTGGCGCTCAGACAAGCAGCAATCCTTGTTTTATCCCAACCGGTGCCGGCATTGATGTGAGATGCAATCTGATCTAAGGTTGCACTCTTCTCAGTGCTCAGCCAAGAGAACATACTTAGGAGAGGGCTGCCTTGTGACTCTGTGATAGGTGGAGAAGTGTTCCGTCTTAGGTTGCAATACCTATTTAGCTGAACAAGATCCTTGAGTGATGGCGCATTTAAGTCAAGGGCTAGCATGTGCCTCAATGATGATCCCTTCTCTTGAGCCTTTTGAGTTTTTTGAGCTTGCAAGACACTGGAGAAGAATCCGAGCTCTTCAGCAGTTAGTGACATGGTTCTACATATGCTTACAACGCGTAGAATGGCAGCGTTGATCTCAGAAGCACGCTCCGTAATGGCTGATGAGATCATCATCTTTTCGTTCATGTCCGTTGGTAGAATCTTTGGGGTCGACCACTGGAGCTGTGAGGCTGCGAAGTTGGCCACTAGCAAATATGCTTGACCGCCTCTCATACGAGTGCTCATGAACGACTTGGAATTGAGGTTGTAAGATATTGATATACCGTTAATTAATAGCGTCGGGAGCTGATTTGTCAGTGCTCCCGTGTAGTGGAGGGTGAAGATATCTGTTGAGTTGGGTGTGAAATAGGCATTTAGAGGTTCGTTACTCGGCTTATCAGTAGATTCGCTCAGCAATTTCATGGCTGTCATGACAGACTGAGTCGTATTTTTGTCGGAAGGCGAAGTAACACGTGCAATGCGTGAGATGATGACAGCCACAAGCGACACATCCAGATCTGGTACAAGCTCTTTCACAACATTGAGTATAAATGCTTCTAGTAGATCTTGGATAATTGTTGGACCCGCCAATTCCACAAATGCCTGTCGTCGTTTACGAACTTGCATTGCGACTTCTGAAAGAAGCGCTTCTTCATCCTCTTTCTTGGCTATGACTTCGGGCCAATCCTTAGATAGATCGCTAACGGCGTATTTTTCACTACCAAAGCGTGTTTCAATTTTGGATCGCACTTGGATTGCTTCATTCGCCATCTCAAGGATTGCATTCTTGATGTCGGCAGTCTTATCAAGTGGGAGGTCTTTTATGACGAGCGACTCAGACTCCTTGAGTTCGCCCTGTGATAAGATGCCAATCAACTGCAACTCAACGACAACATTACCATTGAAGTCAATCTCAGGAGTAAATGTAATTTTGTATGAGAGTCTCGCAGCGGCGATGGCGAGATTGTCGAACTTATCAAAGGCTCCAATTGAAACTCGCCTGACTTGGGCTTTGTTGCCTTCAATGAACTCGGTTACAGTTGGAGCCGTAGCTGAATCAAAAGTTCGAGCTGCACAGTCGGCAACACTCAGGGCGGTGGCTACCTCACTGCCGTTCGATTTGCCATTGATTGCAGTCTGTCCTGATGCTGAGACGAAAGGCACTGATTTGCGAATGTTCTTGGCACCTTCGAGAATGGATACCGCTGTTGGAAGACCAGTGATCGCTACTTGTGCAGAGGGCCAGGCATTGGATGCCAAAAGCACGACTGAAAGAGTGGGCACTGTCCAACCAGCATCAAACAGTGCTTTCCATTGCTGGATCACAGTCACAATAGACACAGGATCAGCCAAGGCTGCTTTCCCACCGGTAGCAAAGAACAGGCTGAAGAAAGCACGGGATTGTGTTGGGGGTATAGATAGTATCCTGCATAACAAGACATGTCGATATAATGCTGAGAATGTAATGACGTCGAGAGCCTTGTCTTTCTGCTCGCTAGCCGCTAGCAGATCATCAAAGAACTCGATGGGCCAGTCAAGACTCACACAAATGCCGGCCTTGTGTAGACTCAAGGGAAGAGCCAAGGGCTTTTTGTTGGGTCCCTGGCTCAATTTGAAGTAGTCACTAAGTTTACTCTGGGTTCCTGACTTAGCTACGGGAGAAGCAAACAACTTGTCTACCTCTGCGGCTGCAGGGGTAAGGAACTTGCGATGCATGAGTGAATCCTCGCCGTATGTGTCAATAGGTCCCCAAAGGGCTAATATTGCCGCAGGCTCGATGTCGCTAAGCTCACTAAGTGTCACGACCGCAGCGAAACCCTTAAGAACAAATGGTGTAATGGATATGAGCTCTCTTGAAGGACCTACTTTAGTGCTGTTGCTTGTACGTGTGGCGTGCGGACTTGTCGCCATCTCAACGTTACGGAGGCAGACAATTGCAGCATCGACTTGCTTGACCGACCAGCCAAGCTTGGCCTGGACTCTCATGAAAGATTGCATGGAGAAGGCAAGTTCTTCAGTGAGAGGTTTGAAAGGCGGCTCAGCAGCGCTGGACAGGAGACGGAGTTCTTCAAGGGAGTTAGTGAACTCATCAGAGCCTGTTTCATTGGTGATAACCAGGTGCTGGCCAAAACACTGCGTCTTGACCAAGTCCAAAATATTATGGAATGTGAGTCCCGATCGTCGCATCAGCTGTTTCTTGATTCTCGAAAGTCCCTTCTGAGGATCTAGCAGAGCCTTTCGAGCAGCAGCAGCTCCCATGGCAGGAGTAATACTAACTTGAGTCGCAGTGCCACCAACCTTCGTCTTTGTCGCAGCCGCATCAGCTTCAACTTGCATCTTCTTCATAAATACAGCTGCATCATAGCCCCAGAGATCAGCTGCGGTCCAAGGGCAACCTGTATCAATCTCCAGCTTGCTCTTAGATAGGCCCATGACCAATTCGGCGAACCAAGCAGGGTAAAAAGTCTCGCCGGTGATAGCGACAAAGTCTGCCAGTTGCATGCCGAGTCTCTCTGCCGCACGATGCCGCTCCATAACTTCGCACACGCCCGACTCAATGCGTAAGCGTCTTTTCTCACCCTCTTCACCTGAGGAGGTTAGAATGGAGGCTGGAATATCACGCAAAACCAACTCTGTCGCTTGGAACGTAGTGATGAGCTCCAGCATGGTCACGCGGAATGTGGTAAAGTATTGAGCCACTGCATCTCGAGCCTGATTATATGGAAAGTCGGAGAAGGGAAACATTTGCTTAGAAATTTCCTCATACACCTTGGCATTAGTGTTCCCTGGGCGGTACACTGCAGTATCTGAGTGGTTGTGACCACCATTGTCAGGCGTGTTGAAAGCCAGAACACTGTCGTAGCGGTAGCCAGCGGTGGTGTTGAACGCTATAAATGACTCCAAAACCTCGTTGACGAGACTGACATAAGGTATCAATGTTTGTGCGTTCGCACAGGTCAGTTGCAACTTGGTAAGGTCAGGCCTTCGTAGTCGAAGACTCTCCAGCAGATCAGTCGATCCATGAACTGTGGAGCGCAACAAACTGAGCAGATCTGCATAGTACGCGGACAAGCTAGTTACAGAGCAACACGTTTCACAGGCCAAGTCTTCA
This sequence comes from Trichoderma asperelloides, assembly GCA_021066465.1. Classification (NCBI taxonomy): domain Eukaryota; kingdom Fungi; phylum Ascomycota; class Sordariomycetes; order Hypocreales; family Hypocreaceae; genus Trichoderma; species Trichoderma asperelloides. The sequence continues at coordinate 82,073 of JAJKFY010000013.1, forward strand.
AGTTTGAAAATATCTGTGAGATTGCTTTGAGCTCTCACAGATATTTCGTCGTCCTCTTCGTCCTGCTCCATTTGCTGGATCTCGCGAGCCGCAATGTTCGTATACTTGGCTCTTCGTGAGTGCATAAGTCTGAGCCAGAGGTTTTCGTTCCAGCATTCAATACGCTCCGCACAATCATATGCTTTAAGAGCATTCTCCTTCTTCATTTTATACTTTACCATTTGTATAATCCAGTTGTCCTTGTCGGCTTCAGTGACTTGCCGAATGGTACGATATCGCCGGCCATATATGATGGGAATATCTTCTGGGTCCTCAGTTATACGAGCGAGACCTTTCAGAGACTGGAGGACTTCTGAAGCTTCTGGTAACCCTTTTTTTACATCATCCTGGCCCTTGGTGAAGGTGGGGATGCGAGTGGCTGCTCGAGCAAGGAGATCCGGACTGCCGATATTGACAGCCTCCTCCGTCATAGTCAACAGAATAGCCTGAACTCCAGCAGCAATCGAGACGGGGATAGATGCCTCAAATTTGCCCTGTGCTACAAGACGATTGATAGTTCGCAAAGGCTCTCTATTGAATACATCGCCACGTAAACGGTCTAGTACAGCAGCTGTGAGCTCTTTCGGTGGTAGATTAGGTGTCTCCTTGAGTACTGTTCCAGTCGGAGCTGCAGCCGCTACATTGTCTCTCGAGTTGACAAGAGTGTCTAAACTGTCCCGAGGAAATAACAACTCAACCAGCCGGTCGTTCAGCTTGTTAGGCTTGCTTGCTGTCAACCTTTCTAGCAACCATCCGCAGATAGCCAGAGCCACGGTACCTAAGCCACCCAGGTCCGGGTCAGCAACATCAGCAGCATCAATGCAGTAGGCACATAGGCTTTTTAGGAACTGGAAGAGATAAATAGACTCCGAAGATGCATTGCCGCCACGTAGAGCATGATCCAGGACTTCAATCGGTGTTTGCGTGGAAAAAGCGTTATCGTTTTTCTTTTCTTTCAGTACTTTCTTGGCACCATCGTCTAGTCCATTTTCGAGAAAAGTGGCGATCTGAGGATGAGAGAAAAAGCCAATAGCTGTGAGAGTTGCCATGTTGTAAACAAAAAAGGGGAGAATGTTTGGTGAGGTGGATATTCTACTTAGTATGTGTGTGTTGATCCGATATTCAGAAGCCCAATACACAGTAAGGAAGCCTCTTGCCTAGAAAAAGGTATTATTTCATGAGACTGGGTGAATTGGGGTCGATAATTCTCTGTGACGCTGCCTATATGAATTTATTCCGTTCGGTCGGTCTAGTTAGTCCACCTCGAGACTCGCTCCAGCTGGAGGGGTGTATTCAGTTTTACTCCTCATACCCCCTAGTTCGAGTCAAAGCTCTTCCGCACTGTGCCAGCATCTTGAAACTGTTTAGTGATATTGTCTTCGTGAGCGGGCGCCCACAAATAGAACACCCTGGCCTCCTTCGCCCCACTACTAGTTTTCCTCACTAATATAGTATAGTCTTCGCAATAGTACACCCTACAAGCATCTAAATTATTATTTCAGTACCTTTTGCTATTAGTATAGTAACCTTTTCGTTATTTATTTCTAGTAGATTAAATAAATATATAAGCTTATATATATGATAATTTACTTATCCTTTATAAATACAGCTAATTATACTTTATATTATGTTATTATTAATAGGAAGATTTATTTTCAGCTGGAATACTTTATATTATTTAATATTTACTATATATACTATTTTTAAAGATTTTTCTTTTTTCTTTTAAAGTGTTGTACTTTAGTATTTATATAGAAAAAGGTACTTTTGCTAATTGCTGCTAATTTTATTACTTATACTCAGTGAACTATAAAACTGATAAGGTAAATGCTTGTGGTGTGTACAGTTATATTAGACTGAAGTCTCGGCCCGCCCCCGCGGCCCGTCACCACAATCTCAATCTAGACATGGGGTGCCGAACCGGTGCTGAATTAGGGCAAGACATAGCTGAGTATTGCCAAGTTTCCGTGAATGGATCCTATTAGACCACTGTGCAGTCGCCACAGCAGTTGAACTACTAGTGATAGTGCCTCAGGATGATATATTGTTCCTAAAGAGGCAAACTATTGAAGTTACTAGATCGAAGCTGAAAGGCTAGAACGGTCTTTATGCAAGTGTCAAGTCATGATGTGTCTTGTGCAGTATTGTCAATATTGTTCGGGCTGGGGCGGCTGATGAATTTAACAGCGCTCAGGCCGAAGTTGGAGATCTCAGTGAAATTGACAATATTGCAATCCCTGGCCATTTCCTCATCCCCATTTCTTTTAATGCCCATAAACACTCCAGACGATCTCACGATTTTCCCCTTTGCACATCAGGTTTCCACCCAGTTCGCTGAGGTTAACCCATTTCTATTAACCCTATATACGCATCCACGTACATCTTGAGGCAGTCATTATTCCGGTAACATGGCTCCGCTTTCTAGATTCACAGTGTCGCTCCGTACGGATGAGACAAAGCCCAACGAGTATTACCACCAGATCTGCGCTCTTTCGGAAAACACCATAAACAAAAATTTCGAGAGACTCTTTGCCCAACGCGGTGATGAGATTGCAAAACTCAAATATTTCACGGGTGACATCAAAGCTGGCAATTTGTCGGCTGTTCTTGACCCACCTCGCGTCACCCTGCAACTTCAAAATGTTGACAATCCTCAACTGCTATTCCGTGTTCGGTATGCAACGGCCGTTCCCCAAATATTATGCCATTTTATTTCTGAGAACTGTCCCTAATTATCTTCATAGCTTTAAGTCTGGTATTTTAGTTGTTGGCAAAGGAGAAAAAAACACCATCAAGCTCGATGGCTGGGAAGTGACTGTTTCTGCTTTCATGAATACTATGGTTGCCAGCCCGGAACATCAGAATTTGACAGACAAGCAAATCAAAGGTGCAATTAAAGCCAAGGCGGAGCTTGAAAAGTCGTATGACTTTTATTCTCCTGCTACTATAGACGAGCAGAACAAGGCTCGTGATCCCAACGTCAAGGAAACTGTTGTGGCTCGGAAGATGAAGCCTGGCGAATACTCTATCCATCGTCTTTTTGCGGCAATTAGTGGTAAGTTACTGTTGTTGATTATTACTTATATACAGCTTTTTGTTTTTATGCTAGCTAACACAATAACGGGAGTCAGAGGGCTCTTGGAGTGCGCCCCTTCTGGAGGAATCTTCAGTGCCAGGCCCCAATGGAACCAGAATAACTCTGGAAAAATGGATCAAAGAGCCTGAGAACAGTGTCCAGGCTACTAAAGTTACCTCTCTTCTCGGAGATTGGGCAGCTACCCACACTCATTCCGCGTTCTTTACCCTTGGTCTTCAGGTGGAGTTGCCTGAGAAAGAGGAAAGCCACACAGCTACGTTCAGTAGGTGGTTCGAGTTGATTTAGTTGTAGATCAAAAATGACTGACTATATTTAGTTCCCACGTCTCTTCGTTTGCAAAATTACCCATATTTCACCAACGACGAAATCGAGACGCACAAGAATCCTGCAGACTTTCCCGTTGGATTTGAAAATCGCCCTTACAATTCTTTTGTATATTGCGAGGCCACTGATGGTGCGGCACTACCATCCATCCACCGGCTTCCTTTCACCGGTAACCTTGCAGAGCCCGATGGGCCCAATGGGTTGGGTGAGATCAATGGAAGTTTTGTCATCAGCCACCAGCTTTTCATGGATCGCCACCTATTGCCATTGCTCAGAGAACTTTCTAAAGCGATTCAGGTTATTCCATTACGACCTACGTGTAAAACAAGCGACAACGGGGGTGATATTTTCGCCCCACGTTTTGCCTTTGGCTGCGATCCTTCAGATCCCGATGACAAGAGAAAACTACCAAACTCGCAAGCTGACCGTGGAAATCCAGCAGACAAGTTCTTTGACTGGAAGTGGTCTCCAACGGGTGGGTATGAGTGGTCTGATTACGTCGAGGCTGATGGAAGTGACCGAGACTTCCATGATTTCGTTGGATATAGACCAGGCGCTTTCTTCCGAAGGTGGTCTATGAACTGCAAGATGAGCGTCAAGATCACTTGGGTAGAGGGTCAAAGTAAAATGAAGGTTGCAGGCCGTACCGAATATTTTCACTGGGAAGGTTATAATCGATCAACGCCCAACTTCAGTCGCCAGAGTGGTGCTCTATGGGGAAGGTAAGTATCCTAAATCTATAATGGTCTCTTTGATTGCAGTGAAGTCAAGACTCGCTGACATGTGATTGACAGATTCACCACAATCGTAACGTGGAGTTTCATAATTGAGCTCGCAGTTCCGAGTGAGGTGAAGACAAACAAGGAAATACTGAATGGCGTAATTGAGCCTCACGTCAAAGGTATCGATGAGGCCACTGGAATGCCGACTGATTTCAAGTTGAACACGGACGATATGTCGTATGTACTTGATAAGACTCACCTCAAGGTCGGCCTCGCCGTTGAAGATCGCGTAAAGGCTGCAGTTAAAAATATTACTGCCAACTTACAGAACAAGTTCACAAACGTTGGCCGTTTTTATTATCCGGGTGGCCAGGAGCTCACATTTGGAGATCCATTGCTTACTCGGCAGGGCGATCTAATTGCTACTATTACATACAAGGAGTGAGTTCTCTGAAAAACATTGCCAAGCTCTCTGTGGAAGCGTATAGAACTAACAGGTGCTCCCATTAAAGCCTCCCTCCCGGCCGTATTGGTGTACGACCGGCTAACACTATGAAATATGAGGCCCCAGCACCCACCGAACCTGAGACCGTTGAAGCAGATCCGATCCTTGAAGCAAGGGATGATGACTTTGCATGTCTTCTGTCTTGGGGTGGTCAAGTTGACTCATACGAACCACCAACTGAAAAGGATGTACCTGGTAGGGCAAAGATAACTTTGCGTGGTAGCAACAACACTGGCAAAACCATTGCTTTCCGTCGCCTACAGATCCATATGCTTCCTACTCAGTTCCCTGACAATGAAGTAAAGAGTCTGTTTCCAGAAGATAACCCTGACTTCTGGGAGGACCCCAAAGTTGTTGAAGCTGAGTGGAAGAAGAGAAGGGAAGCAAGAAAGGCTGAACGCGCTAGAAAGAAGGCTGAGCGGGAGAGAGAGGAAGCTGCACGATTAGCCAAAGAGAAGGCTGATAAGGAAGCTGCAGAAGAAGCTGCACGATTAGCCAAGGAGAAGGCTGATAAGGAAGCTGCAGAAGAAGCTAAACGATTAGCTAAGGAGAAGGCCGTTACAGAGGCAGGCAAGACGAAAGAAGAAGTGACAGGTAGCACCACACCGATAACACCTGATCCAAGCACTCCATCTAGCCCCGAAACACCTCCAGCTACAAAAGAACAAGATGCTAGTAGTACCAAGGAACAGGGTTCTGGCAGTGGCTCAGTCCCCTCAACTGAGGAGTGGGTGGTTCTCAAGGCTGATACTACGCAGATGGAGGAGCAAGACAACGCGGCTCCGCCACCACCTACCAACGTTAGAACTAGCGCTGATAGGGCTAGACCAGTGGCTCCTGAAGTCAAGACCTCACACTCTGTCGTGAGCGATCTCGGTAATGTTTTTCGAACCATTGGGAGTAAGCTGGGCTTCGTGGACGAAGACGATGATCAAGACCCGGAGCCTAAGCCACCAGTGCCCAAGGCCAGTTTCAGTTATACATCCCAAGGAATTACTCAAAATGGCCAATTCCGTATCAATGATGAAGATGGAGAGATCTTTTTTGATATTGTACCTGTTAATAAGGATGGTGAGGTAGAAATGGGAGGCAAGATCATCTTGCCAGCTCACGCCAAAATCAAGATTGTCCTCGAGGGAGCTGTTTCGACATTTGGGCGATTTATTCTGGATGTGGGTGAGTTCTGGGCAGACCCAACAGAGCTCGATAGTGATGTCTATGATGGAAAGTATCCTCACACGTTTATCTGCGCCGAAATAGATATTATGGGTGGTGGCGAGATCAATGTTGTTTCATATGATGAATCGAAGAAGATTCAGGGTATTTCAGAGAAAGAATAAATAGTTAAGCATGTATTAAGTTAGACTGTATAGCAGCTACAGTTTTTATAATAGTCTTAAAGCAAATCCTAACTTTTCCTTTTGAGTACTGTTACAACCTGGTTTACTGTAACTGCAAATCCCTTATAGGCAGCTGGTTCTGTTACAATAGTGGTTATTGGCTTAATCTTTTGCCCTGTTTGGCTTAATGGTATAACGGATCGTTACACAGTTGACTTGTTACAGTTATAGTTCAATTACGAATGAGTTTACACAGGTGGCTCAAGCTCTTTTGGATCAGAGCAAGATCAAAGCTCATCCTCCTAAGGTTGGAAAGGATGGTCTACGTGGTGTTTTGGAAGGAATAAAGCTGCTCAAGGCTGATAAAGTCAGTGGTACGAAACTGGTGTATGTACAATATTGAGGAGACTCCTTAGACAGATTGATACACTGTTCATGGATATTCAAAAATGAATCAATTTCCGGCTCAAGACACCAAACAGGATGCTTCAGTTAAATTTATTTAAGAAAAAGGCAAATTCTATGCACAAGGTGCAAGGTGCAAGGATACAGTGCCGGGTTCTGCTCGAGGGTCATGGTGCTCGAATTACAATTTGCCCAGTTCTTCCCAAGACGCATACAATACAATACATACACTCCAAGCTGCCAGAAAAGCTCGACTTTTGTCAGTGGAACGGTGGGTATTGCCTTCACCATACCCTAAATAGATTAATCTCTTCTTCTTACATCAGATACGCCATGTTTGACTATTTAGCTTGCTGAGAACTTCAAATACATTACGTACCTAATACGTATATAATTATACCACCTTCACTGCAGCCCGTAATGAGGACTATCTTCTAACCCATTTTTAAGAGCACTGATTTGGAGCGAAATAAGTTGTTTCTTTAGAGCAACCCCAAAATATATTATTATATATACGCAATCCTAATGAAGGAAGGAAGGATAGAGCAGCTATGCCCGGGGACCCAATGCATACTGTCCTTCCATAGATTCGCAATCATGCGTTTATCAAATCCCAAATCCAGCAAGGGTCATTGGCCTTGGCAAAGGCTGATATTTAAGTGGCTGGGTCAACCGTCGGATTGATTACAAGACAATTCCGGTCGGTTCTTGCCTGCCCTGGCCGCCAGCCAACCGTTGCTTTCGGCCCACCCCACAAGTCTATTACACTCACAGCGTGGTACTCATTCTTTTCGCAAGGCGCACATACCGCAACCCTTGTGGACTCATTGACCTAGGTTTTGAGAAAAAGTCAATGGGGCGTTCTGCAACAGTGATCACTGATATCTCTTCTCTGAATTACGACTGTTCGAGGCGCCCACCAGGTCAAACCCTACTACAAGCCACCCATGCACCCGTATGATCGGCGTTAAATGAAAAACACTCGTCGAGACACAGAGTTGGGGGTTATCGCATACGATCTAGGATCCAACACACACGGGTGGCCTAGAGAGAAGGTTGTAGGTTCGAATCCCGTCAGCCTCGCTGAAATTGACCAGCAAAGCGAGCTTCGGCTCGTGACGACACAACACTTAAGGCCCTCTCTCGGCCTTGTAGCAATAGCTATTACAGCTAAGAACCACCAATGTTTTCCCCCCTCGTTAATATTAAAATAAACAAACATGAACTAAAACAGATACAGTAGTATACATATCGGGTGTATATCGACAAGTCATCAATGCTTACGTACATAGATTAACTAAGTTCACACAATTTTCGAAAGGCGCAGGGCCTCCTCTACATCATCGCGTCGAAAACCAGGTGTCCGACCCAGGCAAACTCCTCTACTGATCAACGCTATCAAGGTCAGAATATGGTAATTATTACGAACCGAGGGTGGACTTACCTGATATGAAACGTGAGATATTGATATTGGTCTGCACTTTCGAGCATTTTGTTGGCTCATCAACTGACGCAACCAGGAGCACATTCTTGTCTCGGAGATATCCCTCCAGATCTTGCAAGTCAAACCAATCCCCTTCTAGCTGCTTTCGTAAATCAGCCGTGAGCAGTGACAAGGGCTCCTCCACAGTGCCCCATCTCTGGTAACGAGGGACAAAGGCACCCGTGCTTCCGTGCCGTGTCAGGGGCCTGGGATAGTGGGTTCCCGCACCCCCTAACTTGAAAAAGGGGACTTCGTCCCATCCGTCTAGCGGCTTTTGGCTTATTTGAGCATGTAATTCTGCTTTGAGGTAAGATGCGAGGCGTTCGCGGCTCATCATATGAAAAATGAGCCCAAAAGGCCGTCGAAGTTGATCGAGACCGATACACGGGTTGCATAGAGCGAGATGTCCCTGGTAGAGAGCTGCTAGGAGTAGCTTTTCAATGAATTCGGACACCTTTATAATCGAAATTCCTGGTGAATTGACGGTATATGGCAGGACAGCACTATTAAGATGATATAATCCAGTGCCATCCAGGGGCAAGTAGGGGGGAATGTTGGGTGACGGGCGCCTGATTTTAGGTTGTTTTGAGGGCGGTGAGTCAATTGGACCACTTATCCCGTCGTCAAGGCTTGCTGCGGATGCTAGAGAAAGGAAAATCTTCATCGTGTCACGTAAATTCGCCGTCAGAGTCGAGTGTGATTTAAGCACCCCACTTCGTATCATTTGCTCACTAAACGACAGCATAGTAGAGCTCATTTTCTCCATTGAGGTCTCCAAAAAGGAGATGCGGTTCTTTAGGCCTTCGACTAAGGCTTGCTGTCGTGAACGATATGCACGTTGTGCTAGGCGAGTTTGCATGCGACGACGCTGTTACAAAAAGTGGTCCGGTCAGAACACTCACAACACTGGTGGAGGTCAATTGGTGGCCTACGAACCTCTTCGGGATTTTCCTTGCTGTCACCAACTTCACGGGAAGCTCGGCGGTTCTTCGCCGACGGCGCGGCCTCCTTGGGTCTGCGTCGCTGGCGTTTCTGTGGCATTGGTGTCGTCGGTTTAGAGAGGGGTGTTTGATTTGTATTTGTCCGGTTTAAGTAACATGCGAGCTCAAGGGTCAATTCACCAGGACTGGAAGATGGCGAACAACTTTGAGCACTTTGTGGGTCACATGGTTCCAACAGAGGATAGGAGCAGGCTGAGAGATGAGGTGATATCAGAGGTCGCGCGGGATCTTGTAATATTGGGCGGCTTGGTTCGGGTAATGATGTGTTTTGATGGGAATCATCCCAGTTAAAGAGATGCAGGTCGCTAGATAGCCGCAGTGGTACTTGTTGGTCCATGATAACGCGACGAATATAGTCACGGATAAGCTTAAAGTGAAATTAAATGATAAGTCTGTCAGCCAGGAAACGAGACAGATTGTATTGGAATCCGACCAGCGCTGCCTGATCGACCAAATGGTTGGACTTCAGCTGACAGGCTGTTTGGAGATTAGTGAGCTGAAGGGTGACCTATCCTGAGAAAAGAACGAATAGTATTAAATTACTTCTATTGAACGCCCCTCGTGGAGTTAGTTAAAATTTGGCTCGGCATGATCACTCATCATTCCGTTTGGTGACGCAACGAACTAAGTCCAGCATGGGTCCTGAGCATTAGCCAGGTGGAAACACATGCTTACTAATGAGTCTTGAGAAAGCAAGGGGCAAATCTGGGAAGTAGAACCGCCAGAAGCCAAAGAAAATTGTGCGGGATGAATACTATTGACTTGAAAGACAAGAAACCAGAAAATAAGGACAGGTTTCACCAGTCAACTAAACAGTGACCATTCATCAACTTGGGAGGGATGGAGCTAGAATAGATCGTGCCTTCCGCCGCGCCGCCGATCTCTCTGCGTGCCAAAGTCCACAAATACCAACCCAAAATTGCCTTGCAATGGATCAAAGATTAGATCCCTTCAACTGTGGAAGGGTTGACTAGTTGCCATGGGCGCTAGTTGGAGGTGTTGGCGATACTGGCAAGCCACCAACGACCAAGACAGCGCTGTGCTGATAGGCAGCGGTGCCGTAGAACGTCCTAGTCGAGATTCAAACCGATTACAATTACAAGTATAATTTTATACTAGGCAAAAAGCTTATAGTATTGTAACCTTTTAGCGCTATAGTAAATATATATAGTCATTATATATAATTAAAATACTGGTATCTATATAATATACTAATTATAGCGTAAGTGTAATTAAAAGTATTTGTATATTTAAATATTTTAACTACTCTTGCCTTATAAATATATACTTACCTGCTTTAAGAGAATTTGCACTATATGTACAAATTGAATTTTCGGAGTCCGCAGTGGATAGGCATTTAAATCTATTACTACTAATGTTAATGCAAAGCAGACGAAGACTGTATTATTAATAGGAATCGGACGAACTCCGAGTAGTTAGTTCCCTGAATTACATTATACTCTACGCGGACTGTAATAGTCAAGTCAACTAGGTCTTTGGCTTATTCAATCTACTGAGTGGGAATGTTGTAGGAGTTGCTGCGCGAATATATCCCTTCGGCTCGTGATTAACAACATGGTACCATTACGGCACGGAGGGATAGTCGTTCCGCGTGGCGTTTCGAAAAGGAGAATATCCTAATCACTAATCTTCAACGCTTGTGGGCGCATTCGTGGCTGGCATATCTGCCTAGGGAATCTTTGGTCCACACAATAATTCAGTCAAAATCCGTAATTCCGCTTAGTCAGCCATCTTTCTTCTCTGCCGGCTTACTATCTTGTACTATCCCTAAATAGTATTTACTATCTTTTTAATAAGGCTGTGTACCCTTGAATGTAAAAAAAAATTGCAAGTCAGCAGTCCAGTGAAGTCAATCGATACTACACCCAGTAGGTTAAACCTAAAGGGCATCAAAAACCAATATACCCATACACTGCTCAAGTTGTGCCCTTATCTCCCTTACACTAAAGTAACCACCGAGGAGATTCTAGACAAGGCATATTACCCAGGCCTAGAAGTGCAGCGCTGGCTAAGCAAGGCCATTAATAGATAACGCAGGCAACGCATCCACTAATACAACTTCACGTTGCGTAAAAATAGTTGTGAATGGATTAATATTTAACCTTGATTATCAATAGTTGCCCAATTAATATCGAATATCATGGTGAAACTGATGTCAGGGTTACCCAAACGCGATATTTCCAGGCTTAGTAAGCATCAAGCTCATATCCGCAGATTCTCTGTTCTAAGATACTAGCTAGCCGGTCAAGTGTTCTTCTTGACTCGATCTTGCCCCAAATTGAAGATGCTTGACTTGGCCTCAGCTGTGTGTAAGCCGGCTCTCTTGACCATGGTGCTGTCAAACACGGTTCTCGGCCCCACTGTGTTAAGCAGCCAGACAATAAATGCGTTGGAGCCCTTCCAGATGAACGAGGCTTTACCATCAGTCACCGTGCCAACGACTTGGCGAGCAAAATTTGCTGGGGCCATTGCCTTCTCCAGGTGGGTAGTAGTCCTCGCCTTAATGGACTCTTCCACATCACGATACAAGCTGTTGGGGCCGAAGTCGATGTTTTCAGTTGCCATCAACGGTGTAGAGACCTCTCCCATGTATAATGTCACTACTCTTAAACCAAGTGGCTGGACTTCGAGTCGGAGCGTATCAGAGTACGATACGACTGATGCTTTGCTCGCGTTGTAGGCGGACGAGAATGGGCTTGGGAGACGTGCCAGAACCGATGCAACGTTAACAATAATCGGTGCATAGTCTGGAGCTACGGAGGCTAAAAGGAGAGGCGTGAAAGCGGTGACCATGTCCATGAGGCCAAATACGTTGGTGTCAAAGAGACTCCGGACGCGAGATGGATCTGCCTCAATAGCTGGTGCTTCGTACACTGTGGCAAGTCAGTACTTCAGCCCGTAAACTAGAGGTGGATTTCAATGAGGGCCATCTACGTGTGCCGGCATTGTTAAACAATATATCTAGGCGGCCTTGCGTGCGAGTCGCAATGTCGTCAGCGAGGGTGCGAATGCTTTCAGCGCTTGTGACATCCAGAACAAGAGTCTCGATACCATTCTCTCGAAGTTTGGTCAGAGTCTTTTGGGAACGGGCAGTCGCAAAGACACGGAACCCTTTGGACGCGAATTCCAGGGCTAGTGCATTGCCAGCGCTGCCCTGGGAGCATCTATTCATCAATATTGATTAGCCATAGGGGAATTGGGGCGCTTGGCACCAGCACGTACCCAGTAATTAGGATAGATCTTTGCGTTTGATTCAGCATTGAAACGGTAGCAAGGGGCGAAAGGGATTGATGCTGAGTCTGGGCTGAGGGAAAGCTCTTCGTAACTTATAGACCTTGGGATATTATTTGCACTTTCTCAGCACCCACCGAGCCCCTAGTCTAATAAAGACAAAGCGGAGGGGCAATCACTCTGGACTCAGACCCCTTATGAGACGGACTGATAACAAATCGTCCCGTTTAGTGGCGCGACATTGAAATTTAGACCACTGGAGTAATATTTAGCCCGATTTCGGTACTTGTCATTTGGAATTGGCTCCTTATTTCTCGTGCATTTATTAACCTTGCTTTGCATTTGCCTGCTTCCTGTCTCGAAATCTTTTTACTCCATGATAATTATCTATCCTTGCATACTATGAAAGCTCTCGTGTCCAATCGTAGCATTATCACTCGGCTCATCAATGCCGCAACCAACAAGACCGTCGCTGGCAAAGGGGGCCGCGTTCAGGACGATGTACCCATTCCCACCATCACAAGCAATGAAATCCTTGTCAAAGTCAAAGCTGTCGCCCTGAACCCGACTGACTTCAAGCACCTCGACATTATCTCACCACCTGGTTCAATCATTGGTTGCGATTTTGCAGGCGTGGTTGATCGAGTCGGCGATGCAGCCGGGATAAGATGGAAGGTCGGCGACCGTGTTGCTGGCGCTGTTCACGGTGGCATCTATCCGGACAAAGGTGCATTTTCCGAGTACTTGAAGGTAGATGCTGATCTCGCCTGGAAGGTGCCTGATAATGTCACTGATACAGACGCAACAACGTACGGCATCTCTGCCGTGACGGCGATGCTGAACTTGAACGTTCGTCATGGCCTCCCCTTTGTTGATGGAAACACTCCGACTCCGCAGAACGAAGCGATCTTCATATACGCTGGGTCCACTAGTGCCGGCCTCTTCCACATCCAGCTCGCAAAAGCAGCTGGATATTCAGTCGTAACCACGGCCTCGCCGCATTCTTTCAATTTAGTTAAGCAGTACGGCGCCGACGCTGTATATGACTATAAGTCATTAACATTGGTAAGGGATATCGTTAAAGATTATCCCGATATCTCTAAGGCTGTTGATTGTTTTTCTGAGGGGAAATCGACGTCTCTCTGCGCCGAAGTTATGAAGCGGAAAGGCGGTAAAGTGGTAACTCTGCTACCCAACGGTAGTCCGAAGATGTTCAATGTCACATACGAGTTGGTGATGGCGTACACGGCTTTTGGATACCCTTTCCAGTGGCTGCCACCGATCGGTCCCAAGTTCAGGGCTCAGCCGGCAGACCGGGAGGCCTTGGTTCGCTTCTACGAAGTACTACCGCGGTTGACAGATATTCTCAAACCGATTCCGACTATTGAACTACCGGCAGGCTTCGATGGTATTTTCGAGGGGTTAAATAATTTACGAGCGAATACGGTTTCGGGAGGAAAGCAAGTGGTCAGATTTGGTAGCGGGTGATCGACGTAAAGTTGCGCGTAGCAAGACCGAGTTGTGGTTAGCTGTTCTGTTTAAATATAGATTGAAAATATATAATATATGTATGGTACTGTTTGTTTGCATTTTAAGCCACCTTAGATTGAGACGTGTTTAAAACTACACTAACTCATTACACCCTCACATTCACTGAGCCTACTCTTGACCACTTTGTGTTTGTTGTTCTTGAAACTTCCTCAGGTACTGAGAGAGGATTACAACAGCCAGGAATATGCCAAGGGTTATAAGATAAATTGGTTTTCAAATAGAAGTCCTATTTTCTCATTCTCCGATAGCCAAGTATCACGACCCAACACTTATAGTCGCGATAATAGGCCTACAGGGTAGGCGGAACTGGATTAACTTAAGACCGGTTAATTAATTACAGAAGGATTAAGAAAAGAAAACTTAATCTAATACAAGATTAATAAATTAAATATTAATCCTTTATAAAATTAAAAAATATTCTCTTAATTTTATTTAAACTAACTAAATATATAAGTTTACTTTATTATACTTATTTAAATAACTTAAATAGCTAGTTATTAATATAGAATTAAAATTATAATATACTCTATACTGCTTACTATTTAATAATATTTACTATTATTATTTATATTACTTATTAAATTTCTTAATTACTCTGCTAATATAAACCTAGAATTATTACTAGGTTTATTTTTTAAAAATTTACCTTATATTAACTATTTAATATATAGTATATTATATATTAATAACTCTTATTTAAACAGTTACTAAACCTACAGGCAATAATAAAAAATATATTAAATAACAGTTAGTAAAAAATTACTCTTATATAAGAGAATACTTATAAATAGCATTTATTATTTACTTTAAAATAAAAAATAATTAATTTACTCCTTATATAAATTAAAAACTTAAAAAAATAGTTAAAATATTATAAAAAAAAGAAAAAAAAAGGTTCTTATAACATTCTAATCCTTATACCTGGTATAGGGTAGCTGATTTTTAAGGGATAAACTTTTAATATTAGGTTTATATTAATAAAAAAGTAAGTTAAAGGCTTATAAGCTGGTTGTAAGTTATATAGTTAATAAAGTATTATTATATAATACTATATTATATATTATTGCTATATTAATAACTAACTATTTAAGTTTTATTTAATAAATGTAATAAACAGTCTTATATAGTAAATTATTTTATAAAGCTTATAATCTTATTTATAATTCTTTTATAATAGCTTACTTTTATAATAGTAATTTATTTAAAATAGCTTATTTTAAAAGCTATAATTCTTTTTTAATTAGCTTATTAATCTATAGTATATTTAAAGTATATATTTTATAATTTTAGGTTATAATATAATACCCCTTTTTTATTAGTTTTATTTTTAAGGTTATATATATAATAATATATAATTTATAAATACATTACCTTTTTTATATTTATAGTTTTTATAAACTTACTTTTTTAAAAATACTATTATAATTAATAAAATATTTAAGTTTTTTTTTTATAAAGCTTATAAATATAATATTCTTATATTATATATTTTATTTAATAAATTTAATTTAAATATATTATATATATATTATTTTTAAAAAAAAGTTTTTTATTATATAATTAAAGATTTTTTTTATTATTATAAGTATATAAAACATAGCTAATTTTATAATAATATATTAATTATATTTTCTTATAAATAAATATTTCTTTTTTATTATTAATTAAAGTTAACTTATTTTTTTTTTAATAATAAAAGTATTAAATTAATATAAAAAATTAAAAGCTAAAGAAAAAGCAGTAGGTAAAGCTTTAAAGTTTTTTTAAGTTTAGCTTTTAAAGTTATAAATAAAGTTATCTAAGGCTATAAATTAATTATTATAAATTTATTATATTAAAAGTAAAATAAAAAAGTATAGTAAAGAGTTAATTTATTATAAAATATAAGAATTAAATAAAGAAAATAAAGTAGTAAATAATTTTTAATAATTAAGGGTTTTTAATAATATTAATTAGCCTTTTTTAAATATTAGGCTTAAGTTTACTATTTTAAGTTCTTTAATTCTATAGTTTAAAAAAACTTTTTTATTAACTTTTAAAAGCTAAAGTATTTAATAAATTTTTATAAATTTTTAAGTTTTAAATAACTTTTTTATTTAATAAAGTATTTAATATTTTAGATTTTAAAGTTTTAATATACAGCAATTATATTTTTAATTTTATATTCTTTTTTTTAATCTTTTATAATAATTTTATTTAAAATAAGTCTTTTAATTTTTTTATTAATTTATACTTTTTTAAATTATAATATATAAAAAACTAAATTTTAGATTTTTATTATATCTAGCAGTGCTAGCTTATAATTAACTTTTGTAATTTATTTTAAAATTTTATAAGGTTTTATTTTTTTAATATTAAGTTTATTACTTAGTTTATTTATTTTAATATTTAATAGCTTATAGCTTTATAAGTATTATAATAGATAAACTATATCCCTTTTTTAAAAAATTAATCCTATAATTTTATTTTTATTTATATATTTTTTTATAAATTTATAAATAAATTTAAATACTGCTTTTATTTTTTTATATAAGTTAATTATTAATTTAGCTTATAATTATACTTTTTTTAAGTTAAGTTTATTTTATAGTAGTTTAAATACTTCTAGTATAAATTTATAATTTATATAAAAAGGTATTAATTTTATAAATTTTAATAATATACTATTATAATATAGCTAAGCTATTAATAATTTTTTAACTTAATTATTTTATATAAAGTTAATATAAGCTTATAAGTAGGCTTTAATAATTTAATTTATATATTTAATTTATTTATTTATTTAAGAGTAATATATAGTATTAAGTTTATAGTTTATTTTTAATTTAATTATAAGTTTTTATTAAAATTTAAAAATAAATATTTATTTTTAATTTAAAATAATTTCTTTTAGTAATTTATAATTAGCGGTAATTATTTTTATATAAGTATAAGTAAGGTTTTTTAATATATATAACTTTTTATATAATAAAAAATAAGCTTGCTTTATAAATTAATAAACTACTATAAGAATATTATTATATTATATTTTTATAAATAGTTTTTTTAATAAAGGTAGATTAATAATATAGTTAAAGGTAATTGATTTTTAAGGTTGTTTTATAATAGGTAATAGTTATAGTTTTTTATAAGGCTTATATTTTTTATTTTTTATTTATTAATATATATTATAATATAATATAATATATTTTATATATTCCTTAAGTTTTTTAATATTATAATATATTAGAACTTAATTATATATTTTTATTATACCTTTATATTTATATAATAAATGCTTGTAAATATATTTAACTACTTTTTTTTATAATTTTTTAAGTACCTAGATTTTTCTATATTATTTAAGATATCTTAAATTTATAATAATATTTTTAAGAT
Source organism: Trichoderma asperelloides (assembly GCA_021066465.1). NCBI lineage: Eukaryota > Fungi > Ascomycota > Sordariomycetes > Hypocreales > Hypocreaceae > Trichoderma > Trichoderma asperelloides. The sequence continues at coordinate 99,170 of JAJKFY010000013.1, forward strand.
ATTATTTATTTTTTTAATTTTTAATAAATTTTTTAATTTTTTTAAGTATAGGGTTGCTTTTTAAAACTTTAAATATAGTATAAATTTATATTTATTTAATATTACTATTATTATTAAATTATAATACTTATATAATATATTTAAGTACTTTTTATTTATAGTTAATTTATTAGCTTAATATATTAATTTATTTATTTTTTAATTTTTTATAATAAATAAATTTAAAATTAAATTATAAAAAAAATTTAAAGTATTTAATTTATTAGCTTAATAATTTTTATATAATAGTAAAGTAAATAAAGTTTTTATAATTTATAAAAATAGTTACTTTATACTTGCTTTTATAATAATAGTATTTTTATTTTTTAAGTGCTTTAATAATAGCTACTATTTTTTTATTATATATAATATATTATATTATTAATTTATAAAGTTTATATAAGAAAAATATAATAGATTTTAGCTTACTGTTATTTTTAAGTTAGCTTAGCACTTCTTTTATTATAAACACTAATATATCTGTTTTAATTATAATAGGTTTTTTAAGGTTAAATATAGTAAAAACAGGTTTTAATATTATTACTGTTTTAAATTTTTTAAGAGCTTTTTATTATTTTTCCTTTTATTTAAAAAAAATACCTTTTTTTATTATATTTATTAGCAGAGTAGCTTTTTATATAAAGTCTTTAATAAACTTTTAATAATAATTAGTAAATTTAAAAAATATCTATACTTTTTTAAGTATTATAAGTATTAGCTATTTTTTAATTATAGTAACTTTTTTAAGGTTTATATAAATTTCTTCTAAAATAATAATATATTTAAGAAATTTTATTTATTAAAAATAAAAAATATATTTTTTAAAATTAATAAAAAATTTTACTTTTTTAAGTTTTTTTAATATAAAATAAATATATTTCTTATATTTTTTAAAAGTCTTTAAAAAAATAAAAATATTATTTATATAAGCTATTGTAAAGTTATTTAAGTATAGTTCTAGTATATAATTTATCCTCTTTTAAAAAAATATAAGTACATTAATAAGTTTTTATAATATAATTATATATTTATATAACCTATATTTTATAATAAATACTGTTTTTTATTTATTTTTTTTTTATTTATATAAGCTTATAAGCTTTTATAAAATTAAAAGTTATAAATTACTTTTTTTTATATAATTTATTTTTAATTTATAAAATTAATAGTAAAGGAGTTTTATCTTTAATAATAATTTAATTTAGTTTACAGTAGTTAATAATTTAAAGTTTACTGTTTTTTTTTAAAATAAAAATAATAAAATATTTAATTAATAATTTTAATATATAAATATATTTTTTTTATAATTATAT
>JAJKFY010000014.1:0-97746 GCA_021066465.1 Trichoderma asperelloides
CCACCCCCCCCCCCCCCGTCCCGACCACCCACACACCCCCCCCCTTACACCCCCCCCCCTCCTCCGGGGGTGCCTCTCCATCTTTTGGCCCCCCCCCCCCCCCCCCCCCCTTCAGCAGGGGATGTAGCATTGTTGCTATGGTTATATTCGTTCTTCTCATCTCAACAGTGATACTTGCGATAATTCTGTCCTTTGGACTGGCGTTTATTGTCCCTCGTCCAAATTACAATACGCAGCCGCATATACCCCGCAAAAATCCACGAAAATACCTGACCATCAGGATCTCCAACATCCCTCGAGATGTGACTAAAGATCAGTTTCGTGGTATTCTGAGAAGCCTATCCAAAACCACCTCAGACTTTACTTCCAACAATATTCTGGGATGGTCCTTTACACCGGCTGCCATCGTTGGCCTTTCGGAGCGCTTTTGCGTAGCCACCGTTACATTTTATATAGCCCCAGCGCTTGGCGACCTAGAGGTGTCTTTGAAGCGTAAACTTGGCGAGGGAGCCACTCGGCTGTTTGTCGATGAGGACTTCTTCGGGCTCACGCCTCTGGCTGCTCCCCTTCAAAGCCCAGCAGTAGAGTGAGTTATCCTTGGCTGCATGGTGGTTATGAATTTGACCTTGACCTTTCTCCATCTAGTATAATTGCAGTGACTGGGCTGTCTGGGCATGCCTTTGGCTCTTGGAAGGCAAGAGGCGGGCCAGATATGTGGCTTCGCGATTTTCTCCCGCCTTCAGTTCCAAATGCGCGCATCATGATATATGGCTATGATACCAAATTGCCGGGAAGTCAGTCGGAGGCATCTATTCTTGAATTATCAAAGAAACTGCTCGAGTCGGTTAAAACGTCTAGGTCTGGGGAGTCTGTAAGTTTGGTAACCATGAGGATACTGAGTTGATCAAACTGACACAGTGTAGAAAAACCGGCCCCTTATATTCATTGGACACAGTCTTGGCGGCCTCGTGTTAAAGCAGGTACGACGAAAGCCCGTTCTCCTATCAAACATAGTCTTCATGTGTGGTAAAATGAATGCTATTTTATAAGCCACCCACAAGACAGTATTCAAATTGTTAATCTTGGTGCCCAGGCTCTTGTTCAAGCCTGTGATGGCAGTGATGATGATAAAGCCATTTTCATGTCATGTTATGCGCTTATGCTGTTTGGCGTTCCTAATAGAGGTATTGAAACTTCAAGTCTTATGGCCATGGTCAAGGGACAGCCAAACGAAGCACTAGTGAGAGATCTTTCAGAGTCATCACGTTTCTTGAGTCTACTACAGAGCATGTTTTACGAGCGGTTTATAATCGACGGCTCACGAATCATATGTGTTTATGAAACACAAATGACTCCGACAGTTGAGGTAAGCACTCCAGTCCATGCATCGCTACATAAATATCCTCTTACTCTGTATAGTGGTCTGTGAAAACAGCGTCGTGGGAAAGGACTGGACAGAAGGTCATGATGGTACCGCACACATCTGCTACACATGTTAGTAAGAACGAAAAAGCATACGACCACCTTCCTATCGATGCGGATCATTCCAATATTGTCAAATTCCATAATCCATCCAATCAGGATTATGCTATTATGGAAGCAAGGATCAAACAATTAATAGATCAAGCGCTGCCGATTGTTAAATCGCGGTTCATCAGTCACCAAAAAAGTAAGCGTCCTCGAGAAGAAAGAGTCAGTTTGAGAGCACACATATAAACTAAAATATTTATAGAGTTATCAGCTTTGGAATCTCAATACGTCAACACCCTCAACTCTCCAAACTATGACTGGTTTCGACATGGCAAGGTTGATGAACCAGCGCCTGGGACACTTCGCTGGTTCTTACGCGAGAAGCAATTCCTTTCTTGGAAAGACAGCAATGAGTCCTCTATTCTCTGGATTAGAGGATCAGCAGGTCAAGGGAAAACGGTTTTGGCCAAGTTTCTCCTGGACCACTTGGAGAGCGCCACCTCAAACCCTGGTTCTAAACCTACCGTCATCTATTTCTTCTTCTATGACCAGGATCAAAGTCTCCGAACCGTGGAAGCCGCGCTAAGATCGCTCATTAAACAACTCATTTTGCATCGCCGCGGACATGCTTTCCAGGCCATTTCCGAAAAGTTTGATATTGAGTCACCTGTTATACCCGAATACATCTTGTGGAGAGTTCTGGATGAACTGCTACGTACACCTATTTTTGGCACAATATACTGTGTGTTTGATGCGCTGGACGAGTGTCGGGATGATTCGCCGACCCCCAGATTGCCAGACTTTTTCTCAAAGCTCATCAAATCATCATCCATTAATAAGCCCACAAACCTCATTATCAAGGCACTCATGATTAGCCGCTCGACAGTAGAACTGAGCCGTGTGCTGGAACTGCGTCCGTTCATACATCTAAAAGCCAATCCTCAAGATCTGGAGGCGTTTATTCGATCTCAGATTGAGAAAATTGGCCTGAGTGATGATCTTCATGGTAATGCGATTAGGCTGCTGACGAGCCGTGCCGGGCAGACTTTCATATGGATATCTATTGTTCTAAAGAAGATCAAGGCCGTAACATCACCGCTGTCGGAGGTGGACATGGAGAAAATCATTACTCAGAGTCCTTCCGACTTGACAGCTCTTTATGAAGATATCATGACACAGATCATGCGCAGCGAGAATGAAATACAGCAGAAACTTCTTGCTTGGGTTGTTTACGGCCAACAGGCTTTGACTTTGCCCGAGCTACAAGAAGCTCTCTCAGTTCAGCACGATTCTAGTAGTGTGGAATCCACGAAGAAACATATGATACGACTTACAGAGTACGTTGTCACAAGTGTCGCCATCCTGGAAATTAGCTTTGGCAAGGTCTATCTGATACACCAATCTGCAAAAGAATTTCTCCTCTTGAACGGGCATCTTGCTGCTACTGAGTTCTGCCGCATTCTACGCCCCTCTGCATATCTGGGAAGGATCTGCATGGTATATCTGTGTTTCTCGGAATTCAAGAGCGGGCCTTGTTGTGATCGTGCCGAGCTGGATCAAAGGATCCGACAGTACCCTTTCTTTCGCTACGCTGCGCGCAACTGGCACCGTCATATTCAGGCTGAGGACGATATCAGCGGCTTCGCCAATATCATCCGCCAAATAACAGAGCCAAGGTCTCCCACGCTGCTGGCATGGGGGGAGGTTGCTGGCATCCTGGATCTCGACAAAGCAGAGACTGTATGGGATATTGCGACAAGAGCTCACATCCCGTGGCTGCCAGAACTGTCTGAATTCCGTGCCAGAGGCACCATCGTCGACCAAAACAGAGTTAAGCTGGCGGCCAATAGTGGTCTTGCAGGCTCTGATGCTTTGAGTGCTCTGGTGAGACGCGGCAACGTTCAATTTACCACAGAAGCTGCTCACGCAATTGCTCGCTACTTTGATCAAGAAATTATGCAATCTTTTTTGGAAAGCAATAGGCGCGTCATTGTTACTCCGTCGCTCATGAGAGCAGCTGCAGCTAATGAAAAGTATGGTGCCTCAGTAACGCGTCTATTATTGAAGAGCCTGGATGACTTTATTATTACAGAAGACTTTGTAATAATGCTGAAAATAAACGATTCCTGCAACCAAGACATCGTGGAATTCCTCTTGCATGAGAATGTGAAGATATCTAATGAAGCGCTGGCCAGTTTGGTGGCTATTTTCGGCGCAAAAATCATCAAGTACGTGCAGAGTTCACAGTGGGATGATGTTTTGATCACAGAAGCTGTCGTGGCGGCTGCGGCTGCTTGCCAAGACGGAGTAGAGGCGATGACTCTGTTACTGGAGCAGCGTGAGAAGGAGATTGAGATCACAGAGGGAGTGCTCCAAGCAGCGGCCAGTAGTGAATATGACAGTGGAGCTGTGATGGAAATACTAATTAAGCGAGAGAACAGAGTTGAAATCACCGAGGATGTTGTCATAGCTGCCGCTAGAAACCAGGAGAAGGGCATAGAGGTGATGTCTGTTTTACTTGACGAGTGCAGAGATGAAATCCAGATCACTGAAGATGTATTTCGAGCCGCGTTAATGAATTACACACATAGCAAAAGGATGATGTTGCTTCTTCTCGAGAACAATGCCAACGAGATTGGAGTCACAGAAGACATGCTTATAGACTCAGCAATTAATTCTTACAGCGGAAGGGCGGTAATGGCATTGCTTCTTGAAAAATCTGAGAATAAGGCCAAGTTCACAGAAGCTGTGCTTGAAATCGTGATGAGGAGTGGACCGCTCATGACATGGCTTTTCGAAAAGCATGGAGATGAGATTGATGTTACAGAACCCGTTATAATGGCTGCTGCATCGTCTTGGGACGCCGATATAGCGATGGAGATTCTTTTCGAGTATCGTGGAAATGGCATTAGATGTACGGAGAACGTGATCAAAGCTGCAGCCAGAAACTATTATGGAAGCACAAAGGTGATGGCTTTACTTCTCGAAGCGCGTGGAGATGAGATCCAGATTACAGAGGATATCCTTGTAGCTGTGGCATGGAATCAAGGCAGTGGACTTGAAACGATGAGGCTTCTTCTTGGTCGACGGCCAAAAGAGGTCAAAATAACAGAGAGGGTGATGAAGGCTGCTGCAGGAAACCAACACTTCGGCTTCGACTTGGTATCTCTACTTTTACAAGAGCGTGGAGATGAGGTTCGAATTACCGAAAACGTAGCGAGGGTTGCGGCGGCGATTCAGGGTCGCCCGACCATGGCATTACTCCTTGAGAAGCGTGGAAGTGAGTTCCAGATCACAGAAGACGTGGTCAAGGCCGCTGCAAGGAACTTTTCCAGCGATGCCATCGCACTACTTCTTGAGAAGTGCGGAAGCCAGATCAAGATTACTGAAGAAGTTATCAAGGCCGCTGCAATTTCCGAGGAGGGAATGGGATTCCTTCTGGAGAAATGCGGGAACGAGATCAAAATCACGGAGGACATTGTTAAGGCTGCTGTAGGAGGAGGCTATAGGGACTGCACATTAGCCATGACGCTGCTTTTCGAAAAGTATGGAAGCAAAATTGAGATCACCGAGGATGTCATTATTACTGCCGCCAGGAACGAATCCAACACCGCACCAATTTTAACGACGCTTCTCCGCAAAAGTAATGCTAAAATCACAGAGCAAATCGTGAAAGCCATTGCAAAAAATTCCACTTGTGGAAGAGCAATGATGATTTGGCTTTTAGACAAGTACGGAAGCGAAGTTGAGATCACAGAAGACGTGATGATAGCCGCAGCTAAGAATATAGACAAGAGCAGAGCAGTTTTGGCCTTGCTGTTTCAAAAACGCAGAGACGAGATCAAAATCACGGAAAAAATTGTGAAAACCGCCGCTAGAAAGAGCAGGGCGGCCTTGCTATTCTTGCTGGAGAATTTTGCAAGTGAGATTCAGATTACGGAGAATATCGTGAAGGCTGCCGTAAGCAATCAACGAAGCGGCAGAGCAGTCATGCTGCTGCTTTTCAAGACATATGGGGAAATGATCAAGATAACAGAAGATATTGTCCTAGCCGCGGTTGGAGGCGGAAGAAACAGCAGATCAATTATGCAATTGCTTTTCAAAGAGCGCGGAAGTGAAATTACCATTACCGAGAAAGTAATGAAGGCCGCCGTGGGGAATGACAGATGGATTACATCGCTTCTGCTAGAGGAGCGTGGAAACGAGATCGAAATTACAGAGGACATACTAATAACGGCTGCAGGGAACGTGGACTGCGGCGAGGACGTGATGGATCTCCTTCTTGATAAGCGGCTTAGCGACGTTTCAGCTTTGATACGGGATTCGGTATGTCTTGCAGCCGCCGCGTCTGGGCAGGAGGATGTTCTCAAGCTCTTGTGCAACCGGTATGGATTTCTCCCTCTTCGGAAGGAATGGGCAACAATTGCGGCATTCTTCAACGCAGCAATGGATGGAGACGTGGTAGCCGTCAATAAGCTTCTGAAGGAGGGAGTAGACCCAGATGTTAAAAATACCCACCTTGAACTAATGACACCATTATGGGCTGCTACTTGGAACGGTCACACGGCCATTGTGGAGCTTCTCACGCAGAGGGAAGACGTCAACGTCAACGTCTTGTCGAAGAAAGGCAGATCACCGATATTCTGGCCATCTGCGCATGGCAACGAGGCCATTGTGAAGCTACTAATAGCTGCTGGTGCAAAAGTCGATGTTGTGGATGACTACGGCTACACGCCGGCTTCTGTAGCAAGATACAACGGGCATGGGAGGATAGCTGAGGTGTTGGAGCGGTCGAGCTCTGAGCAGTGAATGTGGCAGCATCGATACAATACAATTTGAGGAGCTTGGGTGAATGAGTCTCTGCTTGTTAGAAGATGGATAAATGGGCAATGAAGTTGAGAATATGTGCAAAGAGAAGGTGTTTCAACGTCGTGCATTATTCACAATGGCTTCCCAATACAGTTGCTGCGACTCTTGCTTTCCATTCCACCAAATATCACTGACTGAAGTCTGTTGGGTACACATTAAGTACGTGTACCCTGTATGCACAATTGACGTTTGGTGAAATTGAAGTCCAGAGCATCAAAAGAATCGAGTATATGCCACTAACTACAAAAGTTTCTACATGAGCTTGTATAAACCGGAAGTCGACTATTAGCACAGGTAGCTCTTTTCACATCGTCCAATTTAGGAAATATACTGTGCCAGTATTCTTGCTTTCGTGATGTACGAGTATCACTACAAAAGCAAGAACGGGGCTCTATCTTCGGCTACTTGAGCATGTCTTTAGTTAGATTGCGGAGTCAGCCTAGATATCCAATGGGACTCCGCACAGAACAACTAATTGAAGTTACTTACTCTAAGTGCTGATAGCTTCCCCAACCAGCCACAGCTTGCGCCTACCTATACTACGACTTCCTGTTCTAGGGTGATTACTAGTTACAAGCCGAGTCTGTTGCTAGCTTTCAAAATACGGCGATCGCTTTCGAATAAGGTCTTCGGAGACAATAAATCTGAGAGCTGTTAAAGTGTCTTTCAGGACTCTGTAGAGACAGCTCGTGTAGCCGCCATTGAACGGCCATGTCTCAATTTGTGTGCAGTTGTAGATGCGAAATGGCAACCCGCTGGACAGAGTCACTTTAAAAGGTAAAGTGCCCAATATCTTGGCACATAATGTCTACGGGTACGCGATAGACAAAACTTTCCAAGAATAATTCACGATGTTGAGCCTTGATTTTACCATTAGAGGCAAAATTATTGGAAAGCTAAAGCTTGGTTGTCTAACTAATTGCTTACGTGCGTCTTACAGCATGACCGATGGCCCATTTCAAGGGGCTGCTAGGCTGCTTATAATCTTTCAACGCCTGTCTTTAACTTCTGTATACTTTTATTACTGAAAAATTGTGATGCGTACGAAAACCAGTTATCATTTTTATATGGTAATATAAGCTCATTTGAATTATTGCGGCCCGAATCTTAAGTGGAGCAAATGGCTCAAGAAACCAAACAACCGACGAAAGTGATTATAATTGGCGCGGGTTCATAAACTCATCCTTGAAGTAAGAAAACAATATCCATGGCTGACTCGCACTAGGATGGGCTGGCCTGGCTGCCGCGAAAACGTATGAGAGCTCTATGCATCCTATGGCAATATCCTATGGAAATTCGTTCAACTTCTACTAATACAACGCAGATATCTACAAGTTAACCCTACTATATCGTTAACAATAATCGATTCCGAAGCCACAGTAGGGGGCGTATGGTCCAAGGCACGGTGTTATCCAGGCTTCATTGCAGATGGCCCCGTAGGTCTATTTGACTTTAGTGATCTACCAATGTCCAGTGTCATTGGGCTCAAAAATTGGGATGAACTGCCTGGCATAAAAGTCCATGAATACCTACACGAATATGCCCGCAAGTTTCGTCTTCTCGAGCGATGCAAGTTTTCCTGCCGAGTCACAAATGTTCGCCGGGCGACACCAGAGGGAGGATGGACTTTGGATACACAAACCACCGGCAATGACGGCAAACAGATATCTGAATCTTTCACATGCGATAAACTAATTGTCGCAACGGGACTGTTTTCGAATCCTAAATATCCAGACGTGATGACGTCTGAGTTCAAAGGGCCAGTCATGCATACCAAGGACATTGGACAACAATACGACGCTCTCCTTGGCACAAGTGTCGAAAGCATTGCTATATACGGTGGAGGCAAATCAGCTGTTGATGCCTTAAACCTTTGTATTGAAGCAGGTAAGAAAGTTCACTGGATCATCAGCGACAAAGGCAGCGGCCCCAACGTGTTATTCAATACTCGGCTGAAGTGGGGGTTTCACATTGGCCAGTTTGTTGGAAGGTGGAAAGATATCTTTTCCGCTAGTATCTTCAGCACTGATACCTTCTTTGGGCGGTTTTTCTACAGTGGAGAGAACAGGCTAGGGACGTGGTTCATTGACAAATTCTGGTCCTTTGCGGCTAAGAAGATGCGAACGGGTGAGCTGTACGCCGGCATGACGGACACAAATAGACAAAAGTTGTTGCCTGAAGGCGACAGGTGAGTATTCAGCCCCTGCTGTGAGAAGATTTGTATCGTATACAGTTAAAGCTAACTAAGAGCTAATATATTACAGCGCTCTATTTACGGCCGCTGGCGGTGCTGCTCTCCATAGCTGTCCCAAATTCATCCAAGAACTAAGCAAGCCAGACGGTCTTATCACGGTTCACCGAGCCCGTATTATTTCTGCGCAAGATCAAACACTGTATCTTTCTAATGGCGAGACAGTCAACTGTCAAGCTTTGGTGTATGGCACAGGTTGGTCAAATGAGGACATGCTCTTTGAGCCTTCCCTCGGGCTTTCTCTAGGCTTGCCGAAGCTCGCAGAACTGGAAGATCAAACATCGAAAGATTATTGGCAAAGCCTTCATACGAAAGCAGATGTAGATGTGCTATCACTTCTTCCGATCCTGAAGAACTCGCCAGGACTTCAGAGCACAGCTGCTCTGACACCATACCGTCTACATCGGTACATGTTGCCTTCGTCTTTAGCCGCACAGAATGACCGATCTCTCATATTTCTAGGATATTTGATCAGCTTTCAGACGCATATACTCAGTGAAGTTTCTGCTCTATGGGCAGTCTGCTGGCTTGATAACCTTGTCGATCTAAATATCTTAGGCAGCAAGGAAGCCATTGATTATGAGATTGCAAAAGTGAATGCGTGGTCTCTTCGGAAGAATTTGACCTTGGAACCAAACCCCGGTAGTGGGATTCAGCACTTTATTGATCTGCTGATGAAGGATATGGGACTAAAGGCAAAGAGAAAGGGAGGGCTTGGAGTTCGTGACACGTTTTCACCTTACCGATCCCAGGATTACCTGGGAATTGTGGATGAGATTGTGCAAAAGTCAAAAGCGGCAATCTGAAAGTATGAACTATATAGATCTAGCAGATGTATAACTCGTTGTGATTGTGACTAATTGTCATTGTAGGGTCCGGCTTTCTTGGTGGCACATCTAAGTTCAGAGTATTTTCAGTCATTAGATGTAGAATATAAAGCATAGAGTTCTATGCTTGATATTAGGGTTAAATATCTACACGTTGGCGAGCAAGCATCAACTGTCAGTAAAAATTTGAGAATAGTTGGCTCTAATAGTTACAGTGTCAATCAGGCATCTCCACTGCTTATTCGAAGGATAAGTGAGACCACCCCCTGCGCATACCAAATCTACGGTTATACCAGACGATATGTGATATATCAACGTCTAGATTCGCGCACGCGATTGTTCCCTACTATCCTACGGCCGGTACTCGATTAGGTTAGGGATTTATCTTGTATATTGGATTTCCAGCTAAGCTTTCCTCCAATAGTCGTATACTATTTTGGGGTTTTCGACTGCAACGGGGAACATGGAGTCGGTATACAATAGCCCAACATCAACCACAATCACTCAAACACATCATTGCCATTTCAATGGGCAAAAATAAAAGATACAAGAGCAAAAAATAAAAACATACAACAGCCGGTGTTCGCTGGTGGTCACCCACCCAACTACTAATCTGCCGGTTAGTGGCTTATCTATGGGGGAGCAGACGGGACCCCGAGTTCTCCACTACCTATGGTCGTATGTGCTTGGACTTATAGCATTCTAACTTATATACTACGATGTCGGTATGTTGCTAATGCTATCTCATGATAGGTAAGTAGGTACGGAAAGTAACCCCCGTGGTAATGCTTGAGTGTTGGAGAATTGAGTGATTCATATTGAAATATGTGATCAATATATTTTGTAAACGGCCTTGTAAGCAGCTGATTATGATAACGCGAATCGGAAAATGAATACCAGGACTCCTGAGTCCTGTAATTTTATTTTTCTAGCAATTGCAATTACTGTAAACTTCTTAAATATCTTATGTGGTATTATCATATGCCCCGCCGGTACAATAGTCGCCTCCGCATCAAAGACCTCTGCATCAGCCAGATAGAGGGGGTTGTTCTGTAATTGAAAAATCACGGCGCCCTAGTCAACATCCTCCGACTTCATGTCAGATAAAATGGTATAAGCCACGTCACAGTAAAGGCAAAGTATGAGGTTGATAGGACCCTGGATTCTCCACTTGATATGGCCATACAAGTATATGCTTAGGTCCATAGCAATCCAACTTATAGACTATGGGTACCTTTAAAAAGTATGCTCCAGGGACTATCGTAGAGTAGTTTAGTATATACATACTCATGTGGAGTGAATGAAACTTTAATATAACTACATTGCGTAAATTTAGCCTATACCTTAGGCCTATACTCTATTGTTCATATAATAAAGCAGTCAAAACAATTTAGAAATACCTCAGCCAAAGTGATACTATAGAGTATTAGGTAATAATATAAAGTGCTAATTGGTATATAATAAGCTGGGAGTAGTAGTTTTTATACAGTAGAATCCTTTCCCTGTTAAAAGTTCTCGCTTTTTAAATGTCTTAATAGCTTTCGTATATTAGTAATTATAGAGGGGTAGTGAAGCCTTCCGACCAGGCCTACCTCCGGGCGAAATAAAAACCCGTATCCGCAGGGGCAGCCATAACGGAAGGAGTCTGATTTATAATAAATCATCCCTTGTCTGATCATGTCGAGAGAGCTGATCAATATGCTGGAACTGATGAAAAGGCCTTTTGCAAGATTTTATTACCTCAGGTTCTTTGAAGTCGCTTAAACAACGAAGCAATTAGGCCCAGGCTTCTTCGAGTCCTCGCCTTACACCCTTTCAATCGAGGGCGACCTTAGAACAGCAGGCTATGGAGTCAGAAATGGGTTTCAGGGCCCAGCCAAATTTTAGGGAAGAGGAGCGGCCAGTCCTCGTTGGTGTGAGTTACACCGGAAACACAATGCTATTCCACTTCAGTTGACACTGCAATGAAAGGCTTGCGACATGTGCCGAAAGAAAAAGATCCGCTGCCAGCCTACTACGCAAGGATGCAAACCATGCGCCAAATACGGCACAAAGTGTCATTTTACGCCAATTGCAATGACGAGGAAGCCTCGCAGACCAGCTGGGTCAGTACGCTACTCCATCCCGCGGAGTTTGTCTTTGTTAAATGTTCCGCAGCTTCAAATACATCGCACAGCTCGAGAAAAGACTTTCAGGAGTAGAGGCTCTGCTGGGAGACAGGTCATTGGGAAAGTCGACTGTACCTGACATTAGTTTGCGTAAAGAGCAGACGATACCAGTAGCATTAATTAACACGGCGGCATTGATCAAATCTCCCAATAGAATTGGTCCATGGATGCCAGAGAGTGAGCCACAAACTCCCTCGCCCGAACAAACGAGCAATCCAGGGTTGAACCTTGGAGTTGCGTTTCGGGTACACGACCACAACGAACCCGGTTTGTCTACGCTTGGAGGTTATATAACGGACCGTATGTGGCCACATCTCCCTCCAGAGTTACGCCCAGTTCCTCTACCAGCGCGCCAGCGGCTGCCCACAAAAGCAGTCGCTCTGGAGTTGATTGAGGAAGCTTTCAGCAACTATAATAGATTCCTTCCACTTTTTCATGAAGAGGACTTCTTGAGAGAGTTTCAACTCAAGTACTCGACTTCCAATCCTGGAGATGCTGGCTGGTGGGCATGCCTCAATGTTGTGCTGTCGATAGCTCATCGTCTCCGCGCCATACGCACATTAGACCCGACACAGGAGCACTTTTTAGCTGATGGCTATGTACAAAACGCCCTAAGCGTCGTCTCTGAGCTGAATGTCTCTGACCGCAGCCTCTCTGCCGTCCAGGCCCTAGCAGGCATGGCTTGCATTCTTCAGGACACACCAGATCCGGAGCCTGCCGCAATGCTCGTTGCCGCCGCTCTACGCTTGGCACAAGCTATGAATCTGCACAGAGAATGTTCCGGTCCAGGACTCACGGCATCACAAGCCGAGAAACGAAGGCGGGTGTTTTGGAAGGTGTACATTCTTGACAAGGATATTAGTCTACGGACGGGCCGACCTTTTGGTCAAGATGATGATGACATGGATGTACGTCTGCCATCAAACGCAAGTCTTGAGCTGGGTAGCCTGGACCTCTTCAACTGTCGCATAGGGCTTGCGATTGTTCAGGGGCAGGTGTATAAACAATTGTACTCGGTACGAGCTGAACGACAAACTGCAACACAGAGAGCGATTGCAGCACAAGAGTTGAGTTCTTTATTATCGTATTGGAAGTCCAAGTCCAGCGCTCAGCTAGAACTACCAGAAGACTCCACGATATTATCAGGGCTCCAACTTTCAGGCGAGATGATCCATAAGGTGGTTCTACAACTCACATATATGCATTGTCTCGCAATGATTGATCGCCACTTGCCCCCGACGGCGCAATCTTCCTCCAACCAAGAGCTCAGCCGGTCTGAACAATTATCGCCCACAGGCAGTCTATGCGTCGCTGAGTCACGCAAGGCGATCCGTCTCGTTGAAGCCATCCCTCAAGGAGACTGCGCCTGTGTCTGGTAAATGATCCCTAGAGAAGCAGAACCTTGCTGAATTTCTTGTCTGACTCAATCTAGGATGCTTCTTCACGCTTTCTTCGCTGCAGCCAGCAGCATGCTCTATAATTTAACACAAAATCCTACGTCGCCAAACGCAGTTTCAGATCTCGATCTCGTCGAGCCGTTCCTACGTCTGTTGGAGATACTTGCCAGGGATCCAAATACACTCTCACAGTCCGAGGAACTGGTGCGAATGCGTCGTACTTGCAACAGCTTAAACCTCGAAGCAAAAGAGGCTGTTCAACTTTTTAGTTTAAGGTCTCCGGCATTCTTCACATGATCATTTGAGCATGGCCGGGTTTTGATAAAGCTTTATTAATGACCTATGTCACCTACAGCAGCAGGATGGATGCCGCTACACCGGTTGCCTTGACCTCAAACACGCTTTTACTTGGCCCCCGTAGCGCCGCAAGCCGGTCCTACGGGACGTTGAGGATTACTAGACGTGCTTTCATGCACCCCAAGCAATCATCAAGACCTGGGAGACCTTTTCGAGGTCCAACCTGTGCTCCTGATGGAATATTATAACACACGAGATCAGGCAGGAGGCGCACAAGGCAAGAATATGTATTCATCATCCTGCTTCAATATGCTCTGTCTTCATCTCCACCCACCCTCAAAGCAGCGACTCGCCTGTGTAAGACAGAGACCCCCTCTCCCTTGCCACAGCCTATTTGGCTTCTTGGAGCTTCAAGAGCTTTTTCACACTCGGGCGCGCGAGCATGTTGTCAAGCCACTTCTTGACATGCGGGTAGTCATCCTGATTGAACTCCTCGTTCGGAATTCGCGGCTCGGCTGTGTGCTGCCACGTAAAGAAGGCGATGTCCACGTAGGAGAGGCGGCCACCTACGAACCAGGAGTTGCCGTCCGCGTCAGGTTTCTGCTTTGCCAGGTGTCCCTCCAGTACTCCAGTTACGCGATTAACTTCCTTAACGTAACGCTCACGCGCCTCGGGAAGCGGCTGATATATAATAAACCACATCGCCTGCCCGTAGTATGGTCCCTGGCCAGTGGTCTGATAGAAGAGCCATTGACGAGCGTGGTACGCCTCAACTGTTCCCGGCACGAAGCTTAGCTTGTGGTCGTTGTCGTATTTCTCTGTCAAGTATTCGATAATAGCGCCCGATTCCCACAGCGTGAGGTCTGTGTTTGGGTCCTGGATAGACGGCAGCCGCCCGTTCGGGTTGATGGCGACGTACTTGGGATTCTTGACGTCGGTAAGTGGGATCAATTCGATATCATATGGCAGTCCTAGCTCCTCACAGAGGAGAATAACTTTGCCAGCGTTGGGCCCGTGAACTCCCAACACTTTGATTGCCTCCATTTTCCCCATTTAGATGAAAGTGTATCGAGTTATCAGAAAATTGATTGTAGGCTAGAGAGCTTGCGAATTGATTTAAGTCTTAGCTGATGATTTAAGTCTTAGCTGATGATGAAGGGTCTGCTAGACGATGGAGCGCAAGATGGACCTGGCATCACGTATTTCTGGTCTCCTTTAAATACAGCATTTCCTTGCCCCTGCCTTGAGAGTTCTATCTGATTCAGCACCAATCATGAAGGGGCAGCAAGCTGACAAATGTTGGCGATACTGCACAGCATTCCAGCTCAACATAATGCACCGATATAGCGAAGGAATAGCGAATATACAAGCCTACGCAACTACAAGGCAAGAAAGTCAGCCGGAGCGGAGGATTCGTAGACAGAAGAATTTCGTTCTCAAAGCCCTCTTCTCACTGGATATGTAATCCACGATAGCACGCCCCGCTTCTAAATTTCCTTGCACAGAGCGAAACGAGCAACTTTGTGTAGCTTGAAGCAATCGAAATATTAGCGTACAAGTGAATAATTAGTAATGGCCATGGAAGGATAGGAGTCTGGGGCAGCAAATAGATATTCCCACCGCTCGGAGAACAAACCACTACATTGATAACGAACGGAATTGCACATGATATATAATATTCGAGTTCGGACCCTCCGAAGGGTCCGGGGCCGGGTCACCGACGATGACCCACTTATTACCCCGAATAGACATCCAGGCTTGGTCCGGCTCCGCGATGACTTCCATCACAAAGAATACTATTCAATAGAAATCTCGTCGCCCCGGGCCATTTGACCAGTTAGGTATTACTAATGCCTGTGCCCTTCTTTGACTCAACAAGAAGATATGGAGGCGTGTATAAAGCAGATAAAGACTCCCCGCGCTCTTGTTCAACTACACACGGTCTGGCTTCTCCCCTACATTCCTAGCCATGCCCGGAATATCTCCTGTCGTTCTCATCCTCGGTGCAGGGCCTAAAGTCGGCCTACCAACTGCGAAGGCCTTTGCCTCGAAAGGCTACAAGGTTGCAGTCGCAGCCCGGTCACTAAACGAGGCAGACAGCACAGACAGTCAGCTTAACATCAAAAGTGACTTCGCCAACCCCGACGATGTTGTCAATGCTTTCGTACAGGTTAAGAAGGAGCTGGGAATTCCAAGCGTAGTAATCTACAACGGTATGTATTAGCACCGGAGGACTCTAGCTGATTGCCTGCTAAGCGTTTGTAGCCGGCGCCGCGGCATTCTCTCCCCCCAACGACCCGTTTGCGATCCCGTTGGATGCTTTCAAGCGAGGCATGATCGTCAACAACACTAGTGTCTTTGTCGCTGCTCAGCAAGCCGTCCTCGGCTTTGCAGAACTTCCTGCCGATGCACCAAGGGTATTCGCGTTTACGGGCAACATCCTAAACGTCAGGCCACTACCGCAGTTCCTGGAATCCGGCGCTGGCAAGTCGGCATCTGCGCACATGATGATGGCTGCTGCCGCTGAATACAAAGAGAAAGGGTTCAAGTATGCCATCCCCACCCTCTTCTAGCGGCCTAAGCGGATGTGACTGATAGTTGAGTAGATTTTACTATGTTGACGAACGAAAGGCAGATGGCTCGGCCGCTTTTAAGATAGATGGAGAGGCACATGCAAAGCTCTTCTGCGAGCTCGTTGAGGAGAAGACGCAAGGTCCCTGGCTGCAGACCTTTGTCAAGGGCGCGGGATATAAGGACTTTGGCCCCTATCAACTATAGTACTGTCGCAGGGGCGAGCTTCTCCTTTATGCCAGGAAGATGACAATAGCGCTTACCTTAGTAGTCAAGATAATGACGCAAGGTACAGAGACGTATGTGATGTCTCATAGAATATTTTCAATACTACATCCAATATGTGGTATACAGTGAACTGTAAACTAAATATAAACGAGTTGTTCGCCATCTACCTAAACTCGGCTGCCCGCTAAGCAATGCGGTGTAAGACTTCTTTACCATCTAACCAGCGATCAACATTCTCGGCAGTCTCAGCATACCATGCGTTCATCAATCCTTCATCAGCATATCCCATGTGTGGTGTGGTAATCAAACGTGAGCGTCCTCCTTCACCCCAATAGTTTGCTCTCCTCCACGGACTATACAATGGCAGCGGTTCAATATCAAATACGTCCAAAGCAGCACCACGGATAGCCCCTCGCTCTAACGTGTCGAGCAGAGCTGCTTGGTCAACCAACTGCCCACGAGATGTATTGACCAGAATTGCAGAATTCTTCATCTGCTCCAGCTCTTTCACACCAACAAGATGTCGCGAGCGATTGCTCAGCACATAGTGCAGGCTGATGACATCGGCGCTGCGGAAAAGCTCCTCTTTGCTCACTACTCGAAATACTCCAGACGGCAAACCAGCTTCAGATGCCGTGCGATCGGCCTTCTCCTGAGTCAAGTTCTCGCTCCAGCACACCACATTCATGCCCCAAGCAAGATATCCAATGCGTGCAACAGCAGCGCCCAGTCGCCCGAGCCCAACAATCCCCAGAGTTCTCCCCGTCAGACTCATGGCTAAGCCGTTCTGCCACCCAGAACCACTTTTCAGCGCTGCATCGTCAGCGGCGATGTTACGAGCGAGAGCCATGATGAGAGCCCATGTGTGTTGTGTAGTTGGGTGCGCGCTGCCCTTCTTAATGTTAGGCTGCGAAGCAGTATCGTCGAGTCTATCTGTTCGGCCAAGGCCCGGAGCAGCGGCTACCGTGATTCCTAGCTCTCGAGCAGCAGCAAGATCAAACATTTCAAATTGCGTACCGGTGGCCAGCAAGAGCTTCAAGTTAGGCAAGCTGCGTAAGAGCGAGCCCGGAAATGCTGTTCGTTCGCGCACTGTTGATATAACGTCGAAAGGCTTCAACCTCTCAATTAGACGAGCGGTTTCTGTCTCATTGATGGGGTTAATGGTATCTTTAAATGTAGTAATCTGCAACCTAGTTGATAGAATATGCGCGAAGTGAGGGTTAGATGTGTTAAGGTAATCATCAATGATTGCGAGTGAAGGAAGTTTTGACACCTTCGTTAAGCTTTGTCTGGCAGTAGATGGAAGCATCTTTGCTCCACAGTATTCTTTTGATGATAAGGTAAGGCAGGTTATGGGAGTCGGCCAGATTGTCAAGTAGAATTTGGTATCTGCAAAGTGGAAATTATAT
The DNA here is from genome assembly GCA_021066465.1 of Trichoderma asperelloides. Taxonomy (NCBI): domain Eukaryota; kingdom Fungi; phylum Ascomycota; class Sordariomycetes; order Hypocreales; family Hypocreaceae; genus Trichoderma; species Trichoderma asperelloides. The sequence goes on from JAJKFY010000014.1 coordinate 17,488, forward strand.
CAAATGGACAGATCCGTAGTAGAAGAGCAGTATTGATTGATGTAGCAGAGCTGTATCTTGCTAATCGCAATTAGCAAATAAATTTCCGCGTAAAGTAATGGCGGGAGGTTTTTACCTCTATATACCTATGTTACCACTTTATTTTCCACGTATTGTTGACTCAATAGTAAGTGTGTTCTGGGCATACAGCGTTATTCTCAATATATAAGTATGGCCATAACCGAAACCCTTTGTTGCCACTGCAGCTATGTGGCTTAGTTTCTCTATCACTATTGGATTAAAATGGAAAGATAGTTCTCCATCTTTATGTAAAAGCGCTTCCTCGGCTCGGCTCGTATTAGTCGCATATTAACATGTGTAGCCGATTGGCAAAGCAATATGGATACTAGAGTTAGCCTGTTTCTATTCTAAGCCGCAACTCCAACGATATTGACGTGTAGGCGCAAATCATACCCAAATAATAAAATATGGCGACTAGCATGGACCTTCTCAATCGATTGTTTAAACATTTCGGCAACATTCGCTCGGGCTTGCGTTTTGTTTGCTTCGGATCCGATCGGAGTTCCGTACGGAATTACGGCAAGCCTCGCCAACGTCAGCAGCAAGCCAATGCTCTCAAAAGGCTGTGTTAGCTGTAATGACGATTAAATAGTTCAATTAGACAATTTCATGTTCTTTCTTTAGATAAAGGACGTATAAAAGTCTGTATCCGAGAGAGAAGAGCGCTATCTTCAATAAAGACATACGTATACATAATCTAATTCTTTTGCACCATGTAAGGATAATGATGCTCTCGTCGAATTCATCTTCAAGATTGAACGAGAGAGGATATGTTGCAGCTCCCTCCGCGACGATGTATATGGCTGATCAATTTGAATGGCTCATGTTGAGACGGAAGAAAGAGTAAAGCGGTCTTGACTTGTATCTAGATTAAAGCAACGTATCACCTTAATTTGCATATGATAATGCAAAAGTAAATAGTTTTGAATCAGTTTTAGACAAATCTTTAGACAGACGTTTATGAGATGACTCTTAGTGTTCTTCGAAGGCGCATACCTATTTCAGATCCATGAGCAACCATGCTTTGAAGATGAATCTGGGTATATTACTTCACTAAAGTCTGCATAAATTCTGAATGGATTTAAAGTCCTTATTCTTCGAGGGGATCATATAGCAGAGCATTTCGGGCTCGTCAAATTATGTCAAGGGATCAAGACGCTCAATGAATCGGATGATCTAGACTATCTAGATGTCAGTTTTATTTCATGGAAGACATCTCAAAAGTATTATGAAGCGCACTTATATCTTTGAATATATATGGGTTTTAGGTACTCTCCAGATATTATATACATTTTAATATTAATTGATTGAGGGCAGCATTAGGCAAGTCAGTCTGGAAAATAATATATGACCCATAAAGTCGATCGAGTTCCATATATGGGCTATATGCACCCAGCAAGGCAATTCTTCATTGCGTAAATAAAAAACAAATTAGAACTCACATTTACACTCTGTTATATAGGCCTCGCTCGTGTATACCAGATCCACCATGATGCTCTAATCATGCCGGCACATTTAGGCTATATAGGTTCACCAATAAACAAACTCCTTGGAAGTGTACTGATATTGGAGAGCAGCTACTAATATAAAAACGAGTGCACCCTTGCCGATAATTCCTCCTATTGGACAAAACACTACTTATTTCCATGCGGATCCTGTATAGTCATTGATTCAAGCATTTCTTGCTAGCAAGTGCTCCATAAAGCCAATGCTTGGCAGCATACTGACTCCTACTTGTTGCATAATTAGCCGGACAAGGTTACCTAATATACTTTGTAGAGACGTAAACTATTGCCAGGGGGTTTCGTTCATTCTTCAAATATAACTATTATAGTCGCTTGATTCGTTGATAAATTCGTCAAAGAAATTGAGTATTGAGCGCACCAATCCGGCCGTCTTTTACCGGTGCCCCTCATCTGGATCGAATTCAGCTATTCTATGAGCTCACAATGGCTCCGCAACTCTGTGGGGTTTCGGCTGATGCTCCGGTAATAGATGCCACCCATCAAGGTGGAGAGTAGCAACAGTATGGGGAAGCATGTAACCATAATTAATTATTCTGAGAATCAAGATTAATATTACAACGAATGTTTATATTCCATCGCTCAAGCTAGCAGCAAACAGACTTAGAGCTATCTGAGTCGCACAATGGAATTACAATATCCTACAAGAAACTATAGTCGCCTAGCCATCCAATTGTTTATCCATTGAGACTATCGTACCTACAGCTACAGAACCTGCAGATCCATCCACCCAACCCCTCAGTCTCTAGTGTAGCCAAGATCTCCAGACTCTGGGGTTTCTCATTTCTTGTATTTTAGGCTAAACGCTTTCCCTGGTCGACAAGGCCGAAACTGATCCGTACTTGAAATATGCTTGCAGTTAGAAATCCGACATATTACTCCAACAGCAACACGTACAAGTGGAAGCGGTGTATCTACATATAAAATGACGACAGCCATTAAATTCATACGACACCTTAACCGGCAGCCCACGCAGTCAGTCTAGAGCATAGGGGGACAGCTATGATATTACAGAGTCTTCTGCTTCTACTCCTTACGGCCATTGCGCCTGTCTTTGCCGAAACTGGCATCGACGCCTGGTTGCGATATGCTCCGCTTCCAAGCTCTGTTACAAGAGGCCATCTCAATTCCTTCCCAAACCATATCGTTGCCCTCAACGCCACCAAAAATGGGCCTTTATCAAGTGCTGCATCAGAGCTACAAAAGGGCATCAAAGGCATTCTCGGCCTCAGTCTAGGTGTCAGCTCAAGCCAAAAGAGCTGTTCTGCCCAAAAGACCATTACTGTTTCTACTGTCGCTTCTTACAAATCAGCTTGCGGCAAACTTACGCCAAAGTTGGATCTAATAGAAGATGGATACTGGCTAAGTACCAAGGGCGAATCGGTACAAATCATCGGTCAGAATGAGAGGGGCGCCCTTTACGGTGCTTTCCAGTACTTGTCTTTGCTTGGGCAGGGTAACTTTTCTGAAGTCGCCTTCGCTTCAAACCCAAGTGCACCGATTCGATGGTCCAACCAATGGGACAATCTCAATGCTGGAACCGCAGCTCATGGCAGCATCGAGAGAGGCTACGGCGGTGTTTCAATCTTCTTTGAGAACGGATATGTCAAGGAGGATCTTTCTCGAGTCCCGCTCTATGGTCGTCTGTTGGCTTCTGTTGGCCTGAATGGCATTGTCATCAACAACGTCAATGCTGATGCGACTCTTCTCAATGAGACGAACTTGGAGGGTGTCAAAAGAATCGCTGATTTGTTCCGACCATGGGGAGTCCAAGTTGGAATTTCACTCAACTTTGCTTCGCCACAGGTTCTAGGAGAATTGGACACATTCGATCCACTGGACGAGACAGTCATCAAATGGTGGACTGATAAATCCAACACAATCTATGAACTTGTTCCCGATTTTGCGGGCTACCTAGTCAAGGCCAACTCAGAGGGCCAGCCAGGGCCGTTAACATATAATCGCACATTGTCTCAAGGCGCCAATCTGTTTGCTAAGGCTATCGAGCCGCATGGCGGTATCGTCGTATTCCGAGCTTTTGTCTATGACCAGTTAAATGAGAGCGATTGGAGGGCCGATCGAGCCAATGCTGCTGTTGAATTCTTCAAAGATCTAGATGGACAGTTCGACAGCAACGTTCTGGTCCAGATCAAATTCGGCCCTATCGATTTCCAAGTCAGAGAGCCCCCCTCTCCTCTCTTTGTCAATATACCCAAGACAGCGGTGTCAATAGAGCTTGAAGTCACTCAAGAGTATTTAGGCCAGCAGTGTCATCTGGTCTATCTCCCGCCGTTGTGGCAGACTATCCTGGGTTTTGATATGCGATACAATGGCCGGCAATCTTATATACGCGATATTATTACTGGAAAGACATTCAACCACAAACTTAGCGGCTATGCTGGAGTTATCAACGTCGGCATGGATGACACGTGGATCGGTAGTCACTTGGCAATGTCCAACATGTTCGCTTTTGGCCGACTAGCCTGGAACCCTCAGGCAGACTCTCAAGATATAGTTGAGGAATGGACTCGTCTGACGTTTGGCGTTAGCCGAGATGTCGTTTCAGCCATTGTGGGCATGTCCATGAAGTCATGGCCGGCGTATGAAGACTACAGTGGCAACCTCGGTATTCAGACTCTTACCGATATTTTGTACACTCACTATGGCGCAAATCCGGCCTCTCAGGACAACAATGGCTGGGGGCAATGGACGCGAGCCGATAGCAAAACTATTGGTATGGACCGTACCGTATCGAATGGTACAGGAAATGCAGGTCAATACGCCAAAGAAGTGGCTCATATGTTTGAGTATACTCAAACCACGCCAGACGACCTGATGCTATGGTTCCACCATGTGCCCTATACTTTCAAGCTACACTCTGGTAAGACGGTCATCCAACATTTCTACGATGCTCATTACTCTGGGTCTGCAACGGCGCAAACTTTCCCAACTACTTGGAAGTCTCTTCAAGGCCAAATAGATGCGGAGAGGTATGAAGAGGTCTTGTACAGACTAAAGTACCAGGCTGGCCACTCTTTGGTATGGCGTGATGCCATCAGCGAGTTCTACCGCAATCTTTCCAGTATTCCAGATCAACTAAATCGTGTTCGAAATCACCCTCACCGCATCGAAGCCGAAGAAATGGACCTCTCAGACTTCGCGATAGTTGATGTTGATCCCACTGAATGCGCTTCCAAGTACAAAGCAATCGCGACGAATGGAACTGGCATAGCCACTACAAAATTAAATGTTCCAAGTGGAAAGTACAATGTTGCTATCAACTATTACGACGTGATGGGTGGGATCGCCAATTACGAAGTGCTACTTAATGGCAAATCCTTTGGGACTTGGAAAGGCGATTCAGAGAACTATCTTGGCCATGACTACAGCTCTTTCCTTGACTGTCACTCAGCCATTCGTATCACGTTCGAGGGTGTTAAAATTACCAAGGGGGACAAGTTGACTATCAAGGGAACTGGAAATGCTTTGGAGCAAGCGGCTATAGATTATGTCTCCATCCTGCCACAGGGTATTGTAGATTAGAAAGCGGAGAGGTATCAAAAAAAGGAAATAATTTGGATATTAATGTGTTATACGTAAAAATGTTTCTAGTAATATTTTTGCATAGGCTTAAGCAAAGACAAAATTATGGAAAGATTTTCCTCATACCTTCTTTCGGAGTCCAGCTATAGCATTCATAGACCGCAGCTCCCGCAGAATGAAATTTTGTAATTGACAAGTCTAAGCTGCTAGTAGAAGATCATTTGGTATTGTGTCACCCTGTGCAGGTGTTGCAAAAGATGCATATCAATGAAGCTATATCAGACAAGGATAAAATCCTCCCACTTAATGTCACTTTCCCATGCGCTTTTCAACATCCGTCCAACTCCAACTCTTTCAATCATACTCTTTCCATCTAACGAATCATACATTAATTGAGAGGAAAGGGTTTCTGTTGTCTGATATGTAAGCTGGGCACGATATTGCGCTAGTTCTTCGCCTTCAATCCTCCTTATCATCATCACATCATATGCTTCGAAAGGTTTCATTTTGCGGGCCGTCACAGGCGCCATCTCCTGGCGATTGAATCCATAGCTCTCCGATAGAATAATGAACTCATGGTCTTGTGCCATTTTTGCATGATACTGCACCGGCAGGAGGATGGTTCCCAGCCACGGCCGATCACCTGTATATGGTGACGGCAGAGAAAGTCCAAAACGGCCACACCGTTCAATTGGATAGTCGTCTTGGTTAAAGTTGGAACTCAGCATCAGAGTGGTGAGCCGAAAGCGTGCGATCCGTGTACGCAAACTGAGTCCAAATGGGGCCAGCATCATGTTGGACTCTCTTGGATTATCAAGCGAGGAGAGAAAAGGGACGGGATGGTATCGATGGACATCAGTTCCCATGACATAGCAAGTCCCATCTTCCGGTGTAGAAACCTTCGACCAGCCAGGAGGTAAATCATGTGTAGCCGGCGGAGAGAAATACTCGAGCTCTTTTGGTCCTACCAAGGCTAACTTTGCGAAAGGCTTGACGCGTTTTGCACGATCCTCAATCTCAGCCATGTCGTTGAACGCATTCCAATCTTCATAGCCAACTGGTCCAGTCCAACCAGTCCACGACCAACTCGGGAAGAGCGGTAGACTGGTTTTAGGATCCTTCGGCACACGTTTTAGCTTATTTCGTGGCTGCCAAAGAAGGGCCATGTATATGATGACTTCTGGTAACCCATGAATGAAGTTGAGACCGAATTCTCTTTGCAGAACGTCTAGAACTCCACTGATTCCCAGTAGCCGATCGCTTGCATATGACATATCACGCCCGGTATACTCTTCGACAAGCCGGCAATACTCACGTAAATACGACGTGTTTGCTATATGCACAGTCGGTATGCCCCTCTCTTTGACACTTCCAGGGGCCATCCAGCTTCGGTTCAATGAGATATCCATCATGGGTGCGCAGCGCTTCAAGTGTGGTGTCTCGGCGTAATAGTCTTCACCCCAGACGGCCTTTGAACACTGAAAGCCCATAGACCCGTCGGGGAAAGAGAAAATACACCGTTTGGAAAGAAGGCGCTCCTGGTATGTCCACCCTCTAGTGTTCCATGTCGTCGCCGCTGCGCTACGGTAAGTGTCCGGATGAAGCGCTACAAGCGTTAGATCATCCGAGATTTGGGCTGTGTGTTGCTTGCGGGATCGAGTATCAGGCTGTAAGCCAGGGATCCCTGAATTGGCATGCGAACCAGCTGCGGCGACAATGGTGAGGCTCGCACGGCTATATATGCGGTCCATCATGCGCAGCTGCTGAGCTTTGTCTGCTGTAGAATCTTGGATGATGCATATTGAATCAACCCAGATGTATTGGAAGCCAAGTTCTTTTGCCAGGGTCATAGCATCACGGATGGACTTTGGAAAGGATTGCACCGGTAGACCCTCTGGTTGCATCAACGCTTCGATATTGTCTTGTATCGTCCGGAATACGGTAGCGGCTCCCCATACATAGCTCAATGCTGCATAAGATGGCGGACACGATGTTTCAACTAACTTGTTATCGTCCAAAGATATCATCCGAATGAATGGCACCCCAAAGTTAGACGTCTTCCACGGCGCGGTATCGACGCACTCGCTGCCGTGCCATCGCTCGCAGCTATGAACCCAGGTCTTAACCACTTCAAATTCGAAGTGGCCATTGTTGATTCTGCGTCCTAAAAACATATCGTCGTCTTTCTCAAGATCCGCCAAAGGAACCAGGTCAAACGGCTCAAACAGGTCTTCCCAACCGACAACCTCGGGAGCAATTCGCAACCGAAGAGTTCCCATCTCACTGTCGCTATTGTTGAGCACTCCATCCCATATCCAGCTTGCAATTATTTCTGCATTGTTGCGCTCCAGGGCGGAATTTGAAGGGTCTTCTTCAACAACTTTTGCAATGAGGCTACATACTCGACACCAGCTCTTGCGAGAAAGGATGTAATCGAGATTCCCAAAATGCCAGTCGCGATGAGGAGGAGTTGAACCAGAGCCACAAGGGTAAGGGCCAAAAGACTCTCTCTTTAATTGAGCAACAGTAATCGCATGACGAGGACAGAATGGCTGATTTGTATCTTCATCAGGAAGTGGAACATCGGAAGAGTCTGCGTAACTCCATCGCAATTTGCCAGTCGGGTCACTGGAAGGATCATCAGCAGACGGTTCATCTGCTATAGGCATATTGAAGTAGAGTAACAGGATTTATGTTTTTCTTTTCTTTTCTTTCGCTGTTATCTGTGAAGCACAGCACTGCATGTACTATAGCTCTTTCTCTTAATCTCAATAGTAAAATCAAGTCTATATACATGTCCTAACGAGCGCTCAAGGTGCTGTCAGGTAGCATTCACCACATTTTATTGAGACCCTGCCCCCGCTTGACGTTATAGACGGGCAGGGGTGCGAAAAAATACTTCCCCATACATGACATACAAATTGAAGTGGCAGAAGGGCAGTGTTTGCGTTTCACCGCATAACAGGACATTTGCTATCCTGCATCTAAGGGAATGGTAATTCTATATTTCAGGGATCCAAATCAACTTTTATATCCATTTACAATTTCATTTTCATTTGCTGGTAAATATGCAACTCGGGCACTTTGTCGAATGTGTCGCCTTCCGGTCTAAATGCTTATTTGATAATGTGCTGTATAGGGATAAGTTGAGCGAAGTACAGGAAAGCCTGTGAGAATCTCATAAATAAAGTTTGGTGACAATAAATCAAATAATTCCAGTATGGATCATCGCATTAAAGGCAAAATATTAGAACTATGGCATAGATGGAATGAAGCGTCGCCAAGGTTAGTCTTTAACCGCTATGGACATAGCATAATAACATTCGCAATATCAATTTCTGAGTGAGCTGTAGAATGGTTTCATAGAAGGTATTATTATACAATAGAACTCAAAAGATAAAGTCGTTATAGAGTGGCAATTATCATAATTATCACGGCATTAATTACCAGGTATATGAAATTGAATGTTGAAGCTCTCGCGAGTGCTCTTGCTGACACCCATTTCATACGGGGGTCTAGGCATCTACTACTTACTGACGCATGGACCTATTACATACACTAAGGCCACTATACTGATAAGATAAGAGTTGTTGTATAGCAGCGATAGCGATAGCTGCCATCAATCGCAGCTTCACCATCCCACCGAAAGACTTGACAAATGCCATCTCTCATAAACGTTCTCTAACCGCCCACTCCAACAATTGGCTAATATCTCCTCTCATCTCTCATCAGACACCGCAAGGCTCATCGTATCCTCGCAGCTTCAGTCTCGCTCGCCACGCAGCATCTGCCGCCACCATGGCGCTCTCCCCCGTCGTCACGACCACCTCCTCTGCTCAGAATCAAAACACCGAGAATTTCCAAACATTAAGAGCCGTCTCTTCGCCTCTCAAGGCCCTCGCTTCCGGCTCAGGCCAAACTTCATCCAATGGCACTCCAAAACCTGCCCTCGCACCCGTGCCAACCGGCCAAACTCTCGCGCCAACCCTCGACCTCGCCGAGCAGATGAACGAGGAGGAAAAGCGCAAATACGTCAAAGGCAAGAAGCTCGGTGAAGGTACCTACGCCGTCGTCTTCCTTGGCCACCTCCGCTCCAACCCCGCGACCCGCGTCGCCATCAAGAAGATCAAGGTCCAGAAGGAATACACAGAGGGCATGGCCCCCGACGCGGTCCGCGAACTCAAGCACCTCCAAGAGCTCCAACATCCAAACATCATATCTCTCCTCTCCGTCTTCTCCTCAAAGGACCAGAACCTCAACCTGGTGCTCGAATATCTCCCGCTCGGCGATCTCGAAATGCTCATCCGCGACACCGACAATGTCCGCTACGGTGCCGCCGACATCAAGGCCTGGATGGGCATGCTCACCCGCGCCGTGTGGTTCTGCCACGAGAACTTTGTCCTGCATCGCGATATCAAACCAAACAACTTGCTCATCGCCGCCGACGGTGAAGTCAAGCTTGCTGATTTCGGTCTTGCGCGCAGCTTCGCCGACCCTCATCGCCACATGACATCCAACGTCATCACCCGCTGGTACCGACCCCCCGAACTGCTCTTCGGCGCCCGATACTACAGCGGCGCAGTGGACGTCTGGTCCGTCGGAACCGTCTTTGCAGAGCTCATCCTGCGTGCCCCGTACATGCCCGGCAATAACGAGCTCGACCAGATCAAAATGATTTGCGAATCCATCGGCACCCCCACAGAAGACAACTGGCCCGGCGTCACCCGACTACCAGAGTACACCGTGCCAGGCCAGCACCCCACACGAGGAAGGGACTGGTACGAGATGCGCTTCGGCATCGTGGGCACCGATGGCGTCGACCTGCTCATGAAGACGCTGTCCCTGAACCCGCAGAAGCGCATCACCGCGCGGGAGATGCTCCAGCACCGCTGGTGGCACTCTGAGCCCAAGCCCAGTCGCAAGGATGACCTTCCGCGCAAAGACGAAAGCGCTGGAGAAGACAAGATGGGAATGGATTTGAAGCGCCGACCTGGAATGGTAGCCGACGAGGATAGAGGTGCCAAAGTAGCCCGCAAATTGGACTTTGGACAGCGGTAGAGCAAGATGACTGGCTGCTTCGAATTTTCAAAGTTTGCTATTTTCTCTTCTATTCTTGCACTTGGAAAGGCGTTTTATATTGATTTCTTGCACATATACCACATCTATGACGGAGTTTAGTCTTCATAATAAAATCAGGGGCCAATAGATCAAGGCCAGGAGTATATATATTCCCAACCTCATCACTCTTTCATCTTTTTATTTAATAACGCTATACAAGGTGATATATAGATATATATATATATTCTATCCATTTTTATACTATCTAAGCTCAATCGCTATCCAAATGTGACTTTGAAACCCTCCTCCCCCCTTCATCCCAATCACGATCGAATGCTTCTTCATATCTCACATAATTCATCAGCTCATCACTCCCATGGCTCTATCCAATAGACCAATATCGCTTTCTTTTTTTTTCTTGCGGCGTCTTTCTCACATTACCACGCAGTCCATTCCATACATTGCTCTCTCCACACTCCTTCTCACTTGGTACCAATCCGCCCTGCGCTGCGCATACTCGTAGACCTCTTCTGCGCGAAACACACCACCAAACCGATCGCCGTCTGCAATGACCGTAGCCATTTCCTTGGCGTGGCTCGGGTCAATGAGATAGATCTGGCTCAACTCGCGCAGCGCAGCAAAATACGGCAGCACGTCTTGGTTTCGGAGCGATCTCACGTAGTCGGAGTAGAGATTCATGTCGGAAATGAGTTTTATAGCGCCATCGGTGCTGATACGCTGTCGCTTGAGATGTTTGCATATGGCAGTAAAGAGCCGTTGGCCAACTTCACCGTTGAAAACGTCCAGCATCGACTTCTCCGTTGTGCCCACCAGCATGTTAGTATGGGATCTGACTAGGTCGACGATGCGGCGAGCTGTGGGCGTCGGTCCTATATCTAGCTCTGCCATGGAGCCGATAGTTGCTCGGTTGGATTGTCGGTTATTCATATCATCTGTTGGCGCGCGGGGAATAGGGTTATAGTCTGTAGGCTGTTGCAAAGTTCCCTGGAGGTATTCTACCTCGTCCATGAGCACGTCAATACCCTTATTCAGGCCTGCTGCAACGCTCTCATCAAGCATCTGCTCGAATTTCTTCTTGGCTAAGCCAGCAGGATCCAAGAAATCGTTCTTGTCCGCAATCTTAGGCGCTGCGAGTTGTTGCTCGTAAAAGACTTCAATCATCTGCGAAATGAGATCTCCAACGTTGACCAGCTCAATAAACATCACGAGCGGCGCTACCCCTTTTTGATCGTGATCGCTCACGTCTCTTGGATTGTAATGAGAAAGATGGTCAACAGCCATGTCGAATCCAAGCTTTACGTGCCTCTGCCCAAGTATCCGAACGAGTGCAATGAAGATATTAGCACACTGCTCGCGGGCTTCTCCTCCAGCCTGTCCACCTAGGGGAATTAACACTGCAGCGCGTCCTAGACTGCTCTTGGCCTTGTGTACCAAATCCAGAGCTACTTCGATACTGAAAAGAGACTTTATGCCTTCTAGTTTCGAGGCCATGATGGCTGCTTTAGCCGCAAGCTCATCGGTCGGAGCTTTAGCCCCTGGCATTGGGCTACCTCGTCCCTGAATGTCATTGCCCAGCCCCGGGGTCTGTGGTCGAGAGGATTGGGGAGTTAACACTGCAGATCCATTTGCAGTAACTGCAGGGGGTGGTGTCGGTTTCGTTGTTGCAAACGGAGAGCCTATTGGAAATGTCGGGAGAACTGTGACAGGCATCATGATAACTTTCTTGAATGAGCTCAGAAAATCGTTCTTCTCCGCAGAACGATTAATATTGGAATAATAGAACGACTCCAAGGACGAATCTTGCTCAGAGAGCTTCTTCTCCCATTGCAAAACCTCGACTTCCGCTTGTTTGGTGAAGAAGTCCAGCTCCTCCTGTAAGTATAAATCGAGATGGGGTTCGAAGACTTTCAGCGTCAGCTGCTTAGCACGGTCTCCCAAATCTTCCTCGGGTCCTTTGGGAGGTGTCAGTGACTGAAAGAACCTCAGTGTCTGTTCGAATATGCCAGAAACGGCCTTGAGGTAGGAAGAAATGCTGCGCTCGTGTGCCTCATCGAACAAGGGAGTTGTGTATTCGGCGACAATGTCCTCTGCTATCTTTTCAGTGAGACTCCAGAAGACGATAGCAGGCTCAGGAAATATTCGCTCCAGGACACTGGCTTGGTCATTGACCTTGGCTAGCAGAGTCTCAAAGAAGCGTCGCGACGGCTCTAGTACTATGTCGTCCGTAAATGCTTGATTCAAACAGTCCATGGGATTATGCACCACATCGCGATCACTAAAGAGGGGGTGTTTATGTACGAAGAGGTCGATCCCCGTCTTGGCGCCGTTGAGGGTATGTAAAACATGCGCATATCGATGCATCCTCCCATCGACATCCCAAAATTCATAGCCTTGCTCAAACTCGCGCAAAACGGCTGCCTCAAAGATATTCATCATGGACGTCAACTTTGAGTCTCTGTGGCCCCATCCCTCAGACCAGTCACTCGCTGCAAATCGGTGCAGGTTGGCCAGCATCTGGGCCTGCTGCTCGGGGTCAACAAACGCCTTGAACACGATTGGATCTGTATGCGTCTTCGCCATGACAAGGTCGAAGTAAAACGGTGCCAGCGCTTTGTAGATCTTTCCATATTCTTGTCTTGCGCCTCCTCTGACGCTCTTGACATGCTTGAATACATCGAGGTACGACGCAGGATCCTCAGCAGTATCGCCTGTCCCTATTTTCATGGTCTCGAACCCGTCTCGTAATTCTGAAGCAGCTCGCTGCCGACGCTGTTGCTCGACCGTGGCATCGAATATCGTGGCTGACGAAATTGTGTTCCTCTTGCCAGCGGCATCAGCAGACTGACTAGCAGCCGCCGCCGCCGCAGCTTCTCGCCTACGCCGAACTGCATCCTCAAATCTCTGTCTCGCCTCCCGTTCGTCCCAGCACCCCATGCTCTTCAGCCGTGACACCCATCGAGTATCATCATATACCATCTCTTGTAGTCGGCGGGAAACGCGAGCACAGCGCATCTGATCGGCCACGGGCAAGTAGTTGAGGATGGTCACCATGATTTCTATCCACAACGGTCCAGTTAGCTGCCATTGAACTCCCACAGAATCACCCCCCCGGGAAACGTAACGAGGGATCTGCACGTCAGTTTTTACCTGCTGGGAGCCTCGCTCGTGAGTCGAGCATCTCGGTGGCTTTCAGGGCCCCCAAGATGCTGCCCCGAGCCCGAGGGCCACCACCTCCAGTCCTATACATTGCGGCGATGGTGCACAGGCGATGAGGCCTGTGCTATTCGTAAAATAGGAGGTACGCAAGACACCATTGGCGGTCTCTATGCGGATCCAGGCAGTGTGCGACGCATCGCCGTCCTAATTCTTGCTGCGAAAGTGTCTGTTGAGTTGAAGCTGTCTAGATGCAGATACAGGAGTGTAAGTGTGTCGTATTCAGTAGTGTCGCAGGTGGGGGGAGAGTTGGCGTCGGTTTCTCACCGAGCTTTTGCTAGAGGTACCTTTGGCCATATTTCACTACCAAAGGTACTTTCTTCTCCAGCCCAGCTTATGCTTGGGTCGCGGGTCCAGTTACAAAACAGGCTATAAGAATCGAATGACGGTCATCCTACCAATTAGCGGGAGTTGGTTAATCTCCTCCCGTCATGATTTTGATGTGTTTTGAAGGTTGAGTGCATTTTAAGTCTTTTTATCTATCATCTATGAATTTTTCAACTCCGCAGCAATAGACTACTATACTGGACAATGGATGAAACAGCAAATTCCCAACCCAGATGCCTCTTCATCGAACCACAGGCATGAAGAATAAAGAAATAAGAAAGAAAAAAGAAAGGAAAAGAAAAGAAAAGAAAAGGGAATCTAACAATGTGGTGAGAATCATAATAGAAATACCACGCTTCGCGATGCATCTCGCACTCTGCAGTAGTTCTGAAATGCCCTATCCTAACCCCATGTACGAAAATATGCTGTGAAAATAATCAGTGCCACCGCGCTAGATATCATCGCCAAACCCGCCCTACTCCAGGAATGTGAATAAATGAGTGTGGAGAACATTCATGGCTCTCGTGGCGTCGCAAGCGTCAATGACACACGATATGTTAATCTCGCTCGCACCTAGGGGAAGAAGATAGTGTCAGTCATTGATGAGTTGCAAATATCTCAGACAAATGCAGGCTTACCTTGCGAAATCATCTCCAAATTGACATTGTGCTCTCCGAGTGTCGAAAACATGCGCCCAGCGATACCAACCATGTTCTTCATGTCGGCGCCCACCAAGCTCAGAATCGCCATACCCGTCAACACGCTGACATCTCCACACTCTTCCAAGTCCCGTGTGGCGGTCTCAAATGCGTCCGCTCGAATGCCGTCCGCATGGATGGCCAAGGAGACATGTACCTCACTTGTGGAGATCAGATCAACAGAGATTGACTGTTTGTCAAGGATTGAGAAAACTCGCGCAAAGAAGCCATGTGAAATAGACCTCTTATTCGAGTGAACGTTGATAATACTGATCTGGTCCTTGATAGTGACAGCCGTGGGCCGCTTGGGGTTCTTAAATAGAGGTGTTTGCGAAGGCCGTGATCGGTGGAGCTGTTGTCCCGCGGACAAGACCGGGTCCGGAATCACCACTGTGCCGTTTCCACGAGGGTTTTTGACATTCTTAATGCGGATAGGGATAGGTGGGTGCGCCCGGATAACTTGGTCCATAGTAAGGTGGTGGATGACCTCGGAGCCATAAAACGTCAATTCGGCGGCCTCTGAGGGTGTGATGGATGTCAGCAGCCGCGCCGTGGGCACCTTTGACGGATCTGCTGTGAAGATGCCGTCGACCTCTTTCCAGATCTGCAGTTCGTCGGCTTTCAACCCCACAGCGCACAAGGCAGCACAAAGATCGGTGTAACCGCGCCCAATGTCTCCGTCCAACAAGCTGCCAGGAACATTTCCAAAAAATCCCGTAATAACTGGAACTCTGTTCTCACATGCGGCAAGCTTCTTCATGAACGCATTGATGGTGACGGTGTAGAATGCTGCGTCCAGGGAGGGACTAGGGGTGTCATTGTGCAAGACATCCGATAAGTCAACATATTCAGCTTTGACTCCCTAATAAAGGGGCACAAGTAGCAAATTGACATGTCAGCGAGATCACAACAAGCGATGGAGTGATTTTCTGGAGCAACGTACCGAATCTTGTAGCAAGGTCGCCATAAACAGGCAGCTGAGCTTCTCGCCGAAGCTAACGACGCGGTCTTTTGATCTTGAGTTGATTTCAAGGTTGAACCTCCTAGTGGCCATGATATATTCAATCAACTCCTGGCATTCTGACTTGAGCTTCGCAATGAGCGCGTCTCTTAACTGCGGGTCCTTGACAAAGGTTTTAGAAGCATTGACATGATCATTGCAGACATCTCGGATGAGCTCCGTGGCTTGCTCAATCAGCTCCTGCTGCTTCTCCTCGGAGCTGATGGGCGTAGCAATGTCCTTTAGCTTTTTGAAAACAGCCAAGAGCCTAAATTTGGAATAACAAATAAGTGAGAACTTGTTCGAGTTGCAGGAAGTGACTCCTCGATGCACGGGATAACATGGGAATCTCTCTTACCGGCTGGTAGTGCCCTCAGCCTTCTTGCCCGTGCTGCGAGCAGAGCACACAACAGCAACTCGATGCCATGAAAGATTTGCTCTGTAGCAATGCGCGACCCGTCAGTTCATGTGCCTTGAGTGACTCATCGTATATGGCTTTATGGCGTGCCAACCTACCTGACAATATCACGAGCAATCTGCGATGACACATGTCAGCATGTTTCCTCGCAGCGTCTCAAGAAAAGGAAGCCTCTCTCCAACTTCAAACACGAAAAGGGAAAAAAAAAAAAAAAAAAAAAAAAAGCAGCACTCACCTTGTCTGGGAATTTCCCTACACTCGTACCACCAAACTTCTGCACCACCCAGCCCAGGTCGGACGAATTGTCAAATGTCGCGCTGACCATGGTGATGACGCCCGTTGCTGGGACTCACACGAGTAAGGTAAAGCGATTTCGGAATCTGAAAACGAAATCCACTAAGAGGGGATTTCAAGGTCCACCGGGTGACACGGTTATGTTATGCTATGCTTTCGCCAATGCAAAATGAAATAAAAAGGATAAGAAATAAGAAAGTGAGTGGCCAATGTCAAGATAAGGCGTCTAAAGATATATTATGCTGAAGAGGAAAAAAAAAAAAAAGAAGAAAGCCACAATTTAAATGGCATCCAATCGCAGATAAGGTAGGGGAGGAAAAAAGGATGGCTCATTCGAGTCCAGTCATAGCCAGGATTCAGCAGCCGATTGAGGGATCCAGCATCGGCGTGGAGGGGCGTTTGGCCTCCGAATGCATCAAGGCCTCCGAATGGATAGAGGCCTGGCGGGTGGAGCCTATTGTGGAGTGGGCCGAGGAACGGCGAAGAAAAGGATCCACTTGGCTTTGCTCAGCCAAAACGGGAACCGTGTCGAGGGAATTTCAATGTCGAGCATATAATAGGGTAGGCATTAGCAACTCGCAGCCATTAGTCGTTTGGTTTATTAATGCGAATAGAGCAAGCGGCCTGGACACTTATCTCATGCTTCTTTTCTCTTTGCAGCTGGATTTCAGATGCAGCAGAGAGACCGACCAGCAGGAACTGTGAAATCAACCTACTTGCACAGTTCAACTGTTTTCAACTGTTTTTCTCTCGTCTTACATTACCAATAAATGTGGCGGCTTACGGGTAATATCCTGTAAGTGGCCAATCGGCATATAGGCATGTTGGCTAGCGTTAACAAGGGTGCAAACAACAAGCTGGAGAGTCATATATACTGTACGCCGGGCTTGATTTTCGGTATTTATAAAAAGAGTAAAATGCTAGCCAGTAGTTAGCACATATAAAACACTAGTACCTTATTGTGCATTATAGTTAGTAGTAAATTAATGAAAAATATTACTGCTTTTTGTTTCAAGCTCTTGCTATAATAACTTACATACCTTAGTAGTGTATTTGGATTTTACATGTATACAAGATCTACCCTTGCCAAAACCAAAATCCCGCCTGGTTAGTATGCATGCATTGTTGGCCTGCCTGAGGTAGTATTTTGGCTCTTACAGAGTACCCAACCCACTTGGAGCAGACAGATCAGCAGTAATATTGCCATCACGTTGCCTCTTCAGCCTCATCGTCAAGCGAGCGAGCCAGCGTCTTCCAAATTGTAGTTGATACCAACAAGCTTTCACGATTACCGCTACCGACTTTCAATGCCGGACTCTAATTGTAATTAACGCCCGATTGATTTCGTTAAGCGCACTCTAGTCATATCAAGACTTAATCCTCATTTCCCCAGACCCCTTCTCATAGCAGACTGCTGAGCTACGCAACACAGCATAGGTACTCTTCTCAAGCCAGCTACAAAATATCATGATATCATTGAGAAAAATCGGCAACAGAGAACCCATACACCCCATTTCCGGAGAAACACGTGATTAATACATCGTACACCGTATCCAGTATTTGCCAACACCCATCTATCCCAACGCGCCCTTTGCCATAGCCCTCCCACATAAAAAGAATATAACCAGCGGGAGACGGGACAAACCCGCCCGCAAGGTCCTTGAAAAAATATATAGCAAGAAACAGAGAACACCATTCCCACAGCCGGAACCATCCGTGCGGGGGCCTTTGAATTACAAGTTCCAGATGCCGTATCTTCATCCATTCATCCGATCATCCGATCATCATAGCGATTAATCCATCTCCTGTTGTAGCGAGCTTTTGGCTGAACTGATCCTGGCGGCAGCTAGGAAGCAGTTGATAGCTTTATTATCTCTTCGCCTCCCTCTGTCTTCGCTAAAGTCATGCGCCGCCGACAGCTAGACGTCCCTATAAACCAGCGCCTGTGGCCAGCTCCAGCCCTTGGTTTTCTGTTCCTGCAAAGGTGAACTTATCCATGGGAAAATCTTCCTCAGGAGTCCGGATGCCAATGCCGCTATCATCATGGGAATCAGCAGCCATCGGGGCAGGGTTTGTACTGCTTGGTGGTGGAAATGGTGCTCGCCCGGGCTGGGTGTGCGATACGTGGGCTAGACTCGCATCGTCACTCCCACTGCTGTACCGGGAGGCCTGCCTGCTCGTGGGCTTGCTAGATGCCTGAGACTGAGGTTCCGCCGCTGGTGTGGGTGTCTTGGCACCCTGCTTCATGAATCCACCCTGCTCGGCCAAAAAGCAAGTCATTTCATCCACCCACGTCTTTGTAACCCACCAAGACCCAAAGCTCTTACCTTGGGCCAGCGTGAGATCTCTCATGACGGCGGTTCCGACCCTTTCAACGCACCACACAATATCTGCATGGGATGCGTAAGGGAATTTTCCCGGCAGGCTCTGGAGGAAATTGACCCATCTGTCTAGGACATTCTGGCCTGACGTGTCGCTACCACCATCACCATCCGGCTGTCGACCGCTGCGGGTGGCTACATCTCCATAAATCGTCAGACATTCCACTTCCCACGGAACACTCGCTGGGTCTAGCAAGTCTCTAATCTCCGTCACGAGCAGGTTCACTACGTCGTCCATCCCACGTGTCGGGACGCTCTCAGCAATCTTGCGAGCACGGATCATGGTAATCCAGTCGATATACATCTGATCACGATTGGCCGGGTTCGAGAGCATGTTGGCTGCGGCATGCGCAGTCAGATTGACTCGCAGCGCGCGGTCCAGCAGACCTGCGAAAATAGCCGCTGGTGACTCTTTAGCCGCAATAACATGCTGGGGCTGGCCCTGAAACGAATCTCGGATATGAGGCACCAGCCTCTCGGAAATGCTGCGAAGGGTATCAAGAACGGGCTTGGGGACAACTTGAAGCGTCAAACCAGAGACAATTCGCATCATTCGTTGATACAAGGCAATGTCGCACCCTTCGATCCACGGAGCCAGAGCAGGGTTCCCAAAGAGCTTTTGGACTGGCATAGTGAGCGTGCCCTGGAAGGATGTGTATAGGTGGAAAAACGTCTTTTCTCTGCAGTATCGGATACACTCCACCAAAGACGTGCAGTGTGATCGGTATAATGCGGATAATGATTTGGCAGCGTCAGGGTCGGTTCCATGAGGCAGATAGGATTCGATCGGAGGCAACGCAATTGGTTCAGATTGTTCGAAAGCGGTTTCATCCAGAGGCGGGAATGCTAGCTCCAGGTGCGTCTTATTAGATGTAGAGTTGACGTTATCAAAGTTGCTGAGGTCAGGTTGGTTGTAAACGCTATGAGATCTGCTAGATGACTTGGCAGGCGGTATTTGGATTTGAGGCTGGGTGGCTGTTTGAGGTGAAGGCAAAGCATCGCTTGCGACGCTGTTTCCAGGCTGTGCTGGGGCGCTGATAAAGGGTCAGCAATGAAACGCCTCGTCTTTTCCTTTTCCATGGCAAAAACCCACCTGAAAGTTTGAGGAAGTCCTTTGGCTTCTGAGACCGCCCGCGGCGGCTGCGGCTGCGGCTCCTGCACATCTGGCTGATCCTCAATGAGAGAGAAATTGACATAGTGATACTTTGATTCGCCTCGAACGCCGAGACGACGTGTCTTGAGGCCAGGGAAAAGAACTCTTACTAGCTTTCCAAAGCTAGCTGGGTTCAATACCGTGATCCTTTCAGTAGCACATCGCGAGGCGTAGTTGGCATAGACTCGGCCGCGAGGAACGGAGCCTTTTCCCTTGGAGCAAACTGAATTGATCCTGGAGGCGTAAGAAAGGTGAGAATTAGCAACGTGACAACAATCGTTAAATTAACAGATGGCGCATACCATAACATGGCAAATACCTGGCGGGTGCGTTCTGAATTAGGCCCCCGCTCATTTCCATGTAGCTCGCGTGCTACCTCTTGCAGATTGCGGTGGCGGTTTGCATTGAAAAGATGCCGCATTTCCAATTCATTGTTGGCGCTAGATCTTGTGCCTGCCTTGATGGTGCTAGTAGTTCCGTTCATGGAGTCGCCGTCCTCGTTTTCTTCGCGATCGAGCATCTGGCTGTCGCCTTCGGTGAAGCTCGCGCCCGCGTTGTATTGTTCGGCAGGCAGGGGATGCCTCGCTATTGAGTGGTGCTGCTGATACTGCATATGGTGGCTCATGGGGGCACCCATCGATCCGTCCATGGAAAAGTCGTGGTTCGATGATTGCATATGGGTTGCCGCCTGCAGGATCATGTCTTCAGGGGACATTTGCGGTGTGGCGGTCATGTCTTTCGGGTGGTTATGGTGCTCGCTCGGAATCCACTGGTTGGTGTATAGAGCAGACGCCTCTGCGAAGGCCGTTTGGTCCAGATTGGGTTGGGTAGCGGCGCTATGAATCGATGTTGTGGAGGCACGAGAGAGAGGGCGCTTCCGAGCCTTGGCCGCAGCGCGCGTCGCTGAATTGTCTGTGAAGAGAGACAGCTAGTTAGTTTGACGGGGTCATGGCATATCACGGATGAAAAAGCATCTGCCGCCGCTGGTCGAGGCCCACCTTGCTCCATCATGAGAGTTGCCGTTGTAGAGTTTGCAGGGTTGAAGTTTGACGACAAAAAGTCGCTAGACAACAAACATTGGTTGTGGCCGGAGACACGAACAGGCCGGATCCCGCCGCGACCAGACGCGAGCAAGAAAAAGAAAAGCAGAAATTGGACAAGTGAGAAGGGCTGATGCGAGCGACTTGCACAGGGCCTGCACGAGCAATTCTCTCGATGCGCGCGCCTGGTGGTTGGTGCCGAGTCGTCTTTAGCTGCAGCTGTTGTTGTGGTTTGATTTTCTGTTGCGAGGCCAACGAGAGGAGAAAAGCAGACGGACAGACGCAGGTGACCCCAACTGGGCAAGAAAACCCAAACTAGGCAAAACTAAACAAAAGGCAAAATAACAAACTGTGCTGGTGTTAGGTAAGCAGGCTTGCGCACTAATTAGGTGGAATTCCAGCTCCCGGCGGGCGATTTGAGGAAGCGGGGCAGCAGCAATAACACAACAATAACAACAAGAGCATGTTAACTATGTCATGCAAGGTGGGAGGATCTGGACTGCCAACATCCTGTGCTGTTTCTAGTACTATTATCCATGCCGTTGTTTGTTTCCCTCTCATTTAGGCAGGCGAAAACATAATGAAGAAGAGGACTGCTGCTATATTCTTATATTAGCATTGGACGACAGTTAAGCTTTCCCCATCTTCAGACGAGAGATGCCATCTTTGCGCCGTTTTGGCATATTAAACTCTAGAGTAGTAAGAAACGGTATGATGGCTTGGCCATTTTCTCTCTCTCTCTCTCTCTCTCTCTGTCTCTCTCTTTTTTTTCCCTTCTTTAATTTTGCTTTATAAAGATCGATACTATATAGCACTTTTTCTCTGAAGCTTTCTTAAGCAGCTCTCGTAGCAGAGCATCTGCCGTGTGCGATGCATGCCTATGCAGCTTGCCTAGTCGCAGTCCTGTGTGCTTACATATAGGTTACGTACATGGTGGGATTGGAGGATTGAGTGCCTAGGGAATATCACATGCGCATGCAGCTGGCCCCGACAACTTCTGGTCGGATGCTCTCCCTCCCTGGCCCGGCGGCTCATCAAGACCTCGTCCAGAAAACCCCTTGCTGCTGACGTCTAGCATCTCTGCTAGTACCTTTCTAAGTAGGGTGCCGACTCAGGTAGTGCGGAGTAGTGTGTTCGTCCCGAGTACCTCGCACCGGCACTGAACAGCGGCAAGATGCTAGCATGTTCATCCGCTGCGCGGTATTGGTACTTGGTTCTGCGCTATACACTCCCATCTGGGTACCTGCTAGGCACACTCGGCGTGTGCTCCGCAGAGCTCCATCCTGCTGCGTTATCTTCGGTCTTCCATTGCCAGTCGGAAAGCCTGTCCAGCCCGTATTTCTCAGGTGTGCGTTTTCTCCTCCACCAGAATAGAGACCTGAAGGGGCACCGCAGTATTTCCGACCCTTCCAGAGCAGTGCTAGAGCTTCATGTAACTCGTCCAGGGCTAGTACCCCCCGCCAGCCGATGCCTGGTTGGCCGAGCAGGTAGCTTGCCGGCTCCCAAGACCTTGGCCCTAACACTGGCAAGGCGACCCGGTTTCAGTTCGGCGCAGATCGACTCAGCACACGTCAGTCGCTCGCTCCATTCCCCAAGGCCATAGTGCAACCTGTTACTTCCACAAGCCCCAAGCCACTGACGCTGATCAAAGCTAAGTTCTTAAGCTGGGTTCGATTCACAACCTCTTTATAACATCATCGCTCCCTTCTCTCCTCCATCTATCTTGGCTCCGTAAACTTCTTCCCTGAGTATTCTGCTCTGCTTGCCGCACCCCTCCAGCGCCACCACTACCAACCACTGCCTTTTTTCTTCTGCGGGGACCTTTTGCTGTCGTCGCGAGCATCACCACGCCGACCGCTGCGCAAATTTGAGCATCTAGCTTTATCCCAAGACAAAATGGCGTCCGCCCAGGCAAAGGCCCAGGATTACCTGAGCGTCATTGACAAGGAGGTTTGTCTGCAGCGCCGCCATGGCTTGGCCGTCCTTTCAATTCAAGCTCTTCCGTGCTGACATACGAGGTGCATAGCTCTCCAAATACCCCGCCCTTAACAACCTCGAGAAGCAGATTGGTGTTCCCAAGGCCTATGCCGTCATCGGTGTTGCCGCTCTCTACTTCTTCCTGATCATCTTCAACATTGGTGGCCAGCTCCTCACAAACTTTGCCGGTTTTGTGGTTCCTGGCTACTACTCTCTGGGCGCCCTGTTCTCCCACTCCAAGGAGGACGACACCCAGTGGCTGACCGTGAGTTACAATTTGCCTTTCCCTACGCGTTGCCGCAAGGCAGCACAAGCCAAGAACCACAAAGACTAATTGAAATGATTTCTAGTACTGGGTTGTTTTCGCCTTCTTCACCGTCGCTGAGGGCTTCTTCAGCATTGTTTACTGGTTCCCCTTCTACTTTGTCTTCAAGTTCATTTTCCTGCTGTGGCTGGCTCTGCCTACCTTCCGGTAAGCGCCTCCCTTCCTAGAAAGCTCCTACTACGAAAAGGGTACTAATTACAAACCACAGTGGCGCTGAGATCGTTTTCCGATCCTTCATTGTCCCTACCCTCGGCCGATACTTCCAGGGCCCCGGCACTTCTGCTGGTCTCCGCTCCAAGACTGACGCCTTTGACAAGACTCAGTAAATTATGCCGGCTTGAGCAGCTACTTTGGTCGCAAATTCAAACCACTTGTTCAAGTCCAGGACCAGATGCTGTAAACTAGATGATGCAAACTCAACAAGATTGAATCAATCGACTATTGACGATAAAACGGGGACATGGCGGGATTCTCGGCACATGCCAGATTTCCGGAGAGGGACTAGGGTATTCGGGGAATAAAGAGCATGGAAACCAGAATTTTGATAACGTATGTTTGTCTTAGAAGGTGTCATGACTTGGGGACTGTAGGGCGCAATGAAATATTGGGTTGAAAGAAAATGCACATGTGATAATGGAAGGCTCTTTTACTTGTTTACCTAGTATCCTTGCACGAACGATTGGGATCCCACGAAGCGCGCATGTGAATTGTAGAGCTTCGACAAGCCAATACCGCTATTATTCGGCACACGATGGCCCTGATATGCCATTTAGCTGCGCCAATTGCCTGAGATGACGATTTACTGGGCATCCACTATGATTTCTAGAACAGCCAGCATTTCGCATGCGCGCCGTCGATGGACGCTCTCGTGTTGAGTTCTAAAAATGAGGGTCCGAGCTACCGCATTACGTGGCGGTGCAGGCTGGAGCTGCGCCTCTCCCTCCCTGAACCATAAAGTGGCCCCTGCGCCTTGATAGCTGACACCCGCCTTGATGACTGGTATCTGGTACTCCGTATCATCGTGAAACACAACGGCCCTGACGATCCGAGGACGTCAAACTGACAGCTGGGGGCCAGAAGATTCTCTTCTTGATTTCCAACTTTTTACCCCTTGTGCATTCGATCACAGAAGTTACCCCTAGAGATTCACCATGATATCACATGGCTACGGGGCAACGACATATCAAAGCTAGGACATGCCGCACGATTAGACGATTAACTCGCAAACGGCCGACGGGACTCCAACTACGAACGAGACAGCGGACGCGCAAGCGCCTGTGATGCAACTGAGTCCACTGGGATCGCGACTTGCGGCCTCTCTCGCAGGGCTGCTTGTTGTTTTGATCTTGTATATACTCCTTTTCGCGCCCAGCGCAGCATTTGCGCTGGAGCTTGTGGCGCCCTCTGCCTCCGACCTGACAAGGCCAGCAGAGCTTCTACAGCTGGGCGCTGAGTCGCAATACGACTATGAGCCTGAATTCGCTCTATTTGATCGGGGAATTCTAGGGCGAGCGCCTGCGGTTGCGACGCCCCTGGAAAACAATGTGCCGATTCCGCTGAATCTTCAGCCAGGCGCATCTGCTTGTTTTGTGGTGAACAAGAACGTCATCTTAAGCGGCCATCCAAGCACGGGAACTTCGAGCTCCAAATTAGAACTGAAGAGGGATGCGGATTTACAAGGGCGTGATGATGATGACGACAAATCACCAAGCAGCAGTCAAGGCAGTGGTGGCCCCCCAAAGGCGCTCTACCTGTCAGCAAATACCTGTCTTCAGCCACGTAGTGCTTCAAATTCGACATCGGTACCGCCGCAGCTTCGCATCTATGTATCTACTTCCAGCAAGGACGGATGCCCTGATGTGACCAAACCTCCCGCTGGAGTTCAATCAAAGGCATTTGAGCAAGGCGCTATCATGTACGGCTTAAACGCAACAGATGATGTATATGTGGCTATTGCGGCCCCAAACGTCACAAAAGATTTTCAGGGGATTTACAATTTTGAGATTGCGGCATCGGTTGATGATTACTACTATCAATATAGCGATATAAACGGGCAGCTGCTGTGGATGGACAGCGATGCAACATCGGCCCTACTACAGACGGCGCCCTTGACGGGCAACGTGCAACAAATTTCATCTGTCATGGAGGCCGGCCCACAGTATGAAATGTACGTCCAGGGGAATAAAGCGCCGCTTCTCAATGGGCTTATGCGCTCGGCTTGTGGGCTGAATAACGCTGCTCAAATCGCGTCGAAAAGACTGGATAATGGACAGATGAACAACAATGAACTGGTTCGAAGTAAAATATACGACAAAGGCCCAGGTGGCTGGCCAAGACAGCAGTTTTATTTTGAAGGACTCAACTCTAGTTCGTCTTACTCTGGAATCTTGGTGATACCAGGAAATAAAACAGCCAGCTCAACGAGACAAAGGTCGGGTGTGATTGGGGGCGGCGGCACTGTCTTTCCGCCCACTTCCTTTGATACTTCAGCAGGTATGCTCGTCCTTGCCCTGTCTTGATGGGAAAATGAAGACGATTGATATTCTAATTACGCGATAGGGACAAACTGCAATCTCATCACTGATCTGGACTTTTGCGACGACGTACAGTGGGCAGCCCCCGGCAATAACAAGTATAACAACACAGAACTGGGCAATCTCTACGATAATTATGCGAAAACGATGTATGGCTACTTCTTAAATGTCATGATGCAAATTCCATGCGAAGCGCCGTCTACGCAACGGTATTCACTGGCGGCCAACTGTGGCAATTGTACGGTTGCATACAAACAATGGCTTTGTGCTGTGGCTATACCACGTTGTGAAGATTTCTCAACTGGAAGCAACTATACAATTCCTCGAAATGTGGCCCAAGCCTTCCCCAACGGCACCTTCCTCCCGGACGGGCTAAGACAGCAGCTTATGCAGACGCCAGCGTTCAACTCGTCTCGGACCACCTTTATAGATGAAGTGATTGCGCCGGGCCCCTACAAGGAGATCTTGCCTTGTGCCGATCTTTGTTATGGGGTCGTTCAGGGTTGCCCAGCGGCCATCGGCTTTGGATGCCCCCTGTCGGATCAACGTGGATTCAATCTGAGTTACGGTTTACGTGACCCTGACGGCAAAGCAGTAACCTGCAACTATCCAGGGGAGCCCAGGACTATTGTCAATTCAGCAGGAGCAATTGCGCCTAGTATGATGTTCCTCATCAGTTTTGTTAGTCTCGGCTCAAGCCTGTTGCTATGATGACACGACTATCCAGGATAGACTTATATGTGTGTAGAGAGGTATAGAGAACGAGAGCGAGAGAGAAAAGGAAAGTCATGCTATATGCAAGGCGTTTATGGTTAGCGTTTATGGCTTTGTTTGAAGGGCTGGCTTTATTTTGATTTCTTTGAAAAGAAAGCGGAGCATGGCGTTTTGCGGGCTATTTATATTATGCTAGAGATACGCTGATGTCAAGGGTCGATGTTTGAGGGCTCCTTTTTGACAGATGCAAGAAGATTGGCTAGCGGTTTGAATCATTTCCATGATTGGCATAGCATCGAAATATAGAACGGAATACAAGTATTTTTGTGTGTATAGATAGTATGAGTTGCTCTTGTGCGATTGATTGGTTCATTGACAATGCCTTTCCTGTCCTCCCTCTTCTCTCTTCCTTTAAAAGCTATTTGCCTCAATGTCTCAGTTTTTATACAGCAGTTCCATCGTCAAGTATATACGAGTTTTTGAACCTGCTCGCGTTCGTTATAATGTGCTCTAATTGGACAAACAAACCTTCCTCCACTGCTGGCTTTGTTTGACCTCCATAGGAAGATTCTCCGTACTATGTTTCTTTTTTCCCCTCCTTCGTCTTTTTGTATTCGTCCACGGTGTTTTCGAGCGCAGCAATCGTGGCTATAACATGAATATCTTTTGTCAGCACCATTACCCCCCAGGACGTATGTAATTTCCACCAGAAGAAACCCCCAGTCTCTTTCTTCATTTTATTTTACTTATTCGCTCTCTTCCCAGTGGCGTTTCCTCGAAAACAGTAGGGGGGCTGTTTGGCTCACCGTCGGTTTCTTCGCGATGCTCATCGGCTTCGAGCTTCAGCCACGTCCAGTATGCGACCTGGTATGTGAAGACGGCGAGGACGAGGACCTTGCCTATAGGGCGGGTGAAGGTTTTGTAGAACTGAGCCTGGGTTCCGTTCAAAGACTTGCAATTAGTAAAAGGGACAATGTGAGGTTCTGATGAATTGAGGGCGAATTTTTTTTCTTTTCTTTCTTACTGCTGAGCCAGATTGCTTAGTGGCATAGCTTCTCGCAACCATCCGAGAAGCTGGAGCTGCCCTATGCGGGACTTGGATCGCGGACGGGCATCTCTGGCGCAAGACCCTCAGCGCCGAAGACGGATTCATGATCGATTTCGCTCTCGTATAGCTCGGATCGCTATGGTGTTCTCAAGGGGCTGGAGGTCTCCAATGCGTAGCCCTGCTGGTTCTGTCGCTCATTGGCGCTGGAGCGCATACCATCTCCAGAAACGCAGAATGCATTTTTTAGCATCGATCACGAGCTACACATTTCTCTAGCATGATCCATCCATCCGTCAAGGTACCTACATCCGCACGCTGATCGGCATCGCTGTGGCGGTGCACAGTCGCCCTACAGCGCACCAGCTTCCGGCGCTCCATCGGCAGCGCAGCAGCCAATGTGGCGGCGCGCGCCCTTTTTTTTTTGTCCCAGCACCCCGCGTTTCTCCAAAGGACACCTACCTTTTTTTTAGGCCCAGCGAGACAGGGCAGCATTTGCGCTAGAAGCAACCATTGAAATGGCTTTCTGCAGCATTGTCGCATGTGTGTACCCGGTACCTTGCCGTCAGCGCCGTCCGCCGTGCCCACCAGACCCCTGCGCCCCGTAGCAGGTACCCGTATTGAGATTAGATAGGCCAACGGCAACCTTGTCCGCCGGCTATTTTCCCTTGACGACACATGTCCTGTCCAGAAATCCCTGGAAGTTGCACGTTATTTTGCCTTGATCAGTTCCTTTTTCTTCTCTTAGCATCGCTCCATATACCCTTTTTTTCTTCTTCTTTCTTATTCACACACTCCTTGACTCATCTGCGCTTTTGTCAAAGAAAGACCAATCTGTCCTAAACTTATTGGACAAGAAAATAACCGTTTCGCATACTTGACACGATACCCTGAAAAACATTCGCCGCCCTCCAACCCCCCCTTCCAATTTAAGTCTTGTATAAGAGGGCGCATCATTCCCGGCCGAGCTTCGGGAACCAAATCTGTCCAGTTGGCCTATATCACATCACACCTGTGCGACTTTAACCACCTTTCAATAACAACAACCCACATACACCAAACAATCACAATGGTAAGTCCCGAATGACTTCGAAAAGGAGCTCTTCCATTGAGTCGCAAACGCCACTGTTTCTAACATGCGCCCTGTTTGCGCCCAGGCCCAAACCCTCGAGCAGCGACGGCGCAACGCCAAGTTCGTCAAGGACCAGGAAGCCCGCAGAGGCAAGTCGGAGGAGCAGATCAAGAAGCGCACCAAGGAAGCTCCCAAGTCGCCCATTTCCATGTTCTGGCTCGGTATGTCCCTCGATTCGAAAACCTAGGTCCGGCTGGATTTGTTCTCGCGCTAACCAATTACTCGTTTCTTCTTACAGTCATGCTTGGTTTCGTCATTTTCGGCGGACTTGTGTTCGAAGCCTTGTCACGCTTCTTCGGCCTGTAATCCAACATTGCGCCTTATTAACTTTGAATCGAGACAACAAAAAAGAATCAAAAACGAAAGAGACAAAAAAAAAAAAAAGTTTGAAAATATGCCGGAAAGGAGCAAACGGGTTGGTAATTTTGACAGCAGAAAGAGAGAGGGGGGGAAAGAGAGTTTGAGCGCGAGGGGCGAGGATCATTGGCAAACCCAAGGGGTCATCAGCGTCTTGCTAGCCGCAGGCGCTGCTGTAACATTAACTTTTCATCTGCGGATCCTGCCCTTCTTGCAACATTTTCCTAGAGTACTTATATCATGGGGATCTACGGCGCATTGGCATTGTACATCTAGTATTTAGGCGCTTTGATGAGCGAGAGAAACAAGCAAAAGACAAATTCAATTCCATATGGTATCTCCTGTGAGCTCTGTCAAACGCCATGTTACCTTGATCCGTTTCAAGCCAACGCGATCAACTGATGCAAATATATCGAGCAAAACGAAACGACAAATATGGTACACAGTATGGTACAAGCGACTGATGGGCAGCCAAGGCATCGTCGCTCAGAGCATGTGGCAGCCCTACGCACCCAAACCACGGCGTTTGTGGCCGCTTTCCTTCAGCTGCATACCGGCCTCATACTGGCGCTGGATGGCTGCCTCGGCCTTGACTGAGTCATTCTTGCTAGCGGCGATGCTGCCTGGCTTCGCAATACTGGCGCCAGCTTTCTTCCCCCCAAGGAGTCTGAGAAACTTATCTTGGCGTGCGGATCCTCCTTCGAGGCCCTCAATATTGATCTCCTCCTTTTTTTCCTTCTTGCCGGCCGGTGCTTCGGCCGCGTCATCCTGCCGCTTTCTTTTGCCGTCAGTCGCCTCGGACTGCGACTTCGCATGCTTCTTCTTCTTCTTGGGTTTCTCGTCGGCATCGCTGGCCTCTTGAGTGGGCGCAGTTGTTTCCACCTTGGCTATCTCAACATCGCCGCTCTTTCTCTTCTTCTTCTTATCCTTCTTCTTCTCACTCTTGGTCTCCTGCTCTTTGGTCTCGTCGTCGTCTTCATCACTTGGAGTGCCGACATCGTGGCCGCCGTCGCCGATGAGGCTCACAAGGAGTTTGCCGTCGCCGCTCTCAGTTATTTTCTGTGGACAAAGTTAGTTCGCTCTTGAAAATACATGGGAGGGATTGCTCCACCTCGACAGCTTTAGTAATTTGCTTGTACATCTTGGTAGCCTCTTCAGCTTGCTTCAACAACTTCTGGGCCTCAGCCTCAAGAGTCTTCGACTTCTCCAAGTACTCATCACGCTTCTTCTCCGCCAGCAGAATTTGTGCCTCTAGGGCCGGGTTCTTATCTGCCTTTTTAACCTTTTTGGTTTTGGCAGACTTTTCTTCTCCGTCTCCAGCTTCTTTCTCAAGAGACTCTGCCAACTTCTTGGCCTTGCGCTCAGCTTTGCGAGCCTCCTTCTTGAGTTTGTGTTCTAGAAAAAAAGATATAAGGAAGAGTTCATAATGAAATTATACATAAGAGGAGCGGTAGGATGGAGCTGAAGCTCCAACATGTAACTGGCTGTAGAATTAATAGCCTTACCTTGGTTGGCCTGCGCCTGCGCATCAGTAGCTGATGCACCCATGATGACACTGGAGCTTGGGTAAACAAAAGCAAGAATCGAACAGAGCTTTGATGTATGACAGATAAATATTCAGTTGTGAGATCACGCGAAATCTTTCGGAAGCCAAATTGAAGCTTTTGAGAAGTTGCAAAGTGACGAGTGCGACCTCGCAGCTGGAACGATAACTGCTGCAGTTGAAAAAAAATAATGGGCTTTCTGCCGGGCGGTGGGAAGCTCCCCACATTTAGTGCAAGGTACCTACGCGGGAAGATTGCCGAGTGACGGAAGGAAGGTGGGGTGAGCAGGAACTGAAGAGTTGTGGCACCTGCCAGACGGATAGCGCTGCGGGAGGCTCCGAAGAGGTACTCTATCGGGAGATCACAGTACAAGTAAAACGGGTACCTCTTGGGTTCCTCCGTCATTGGGACTATGATGAGCTACGATGGACAGGGACACACAGTCTAGTATGCAGCGAGGTAATGGTCAACATTTACGAAATTTGGACAGCTCCAAAACGACGTGTTGAGCATAATTGCAGCCGCTGTATGGAGCAGCGCGTGCTGAACTCATTTTTGAGCCGACGACACTTAGCGTTTGTCCGGGAAGACCTACGGAGCAGCAATGATAAGCTGCGTAAGTTGGATAGAATAGCTATAGTGCTTCTCTGCGCTTATTGGCCAACAAACAAAAAAAAACAAGGAGGAGGAGGAAGAGGAGGAAGAGGAGGAAGCGGAGGAAGAGGAGGGAAAAAAAAAAAAGCTGCGGTTACCAGAAGAATCTTCAGCAGATCTCCCGTTGTTCAAAGGCTGCTTAAGATGGCCTAGCTGACGATCTTCGGTATTTTGTCCCCACCAACGACTATTCTTTTCTAGAAGTCTCATGGAGAAGCTCAGGCATTTTTAGGATAAGTTTCCTAGAGTCTTCTAAATACACTTGCAGCAGGGTAGAACCCTGTAGAAAGAAGAAGAAATCTCAAAGACTTTCTATTTGCCTATTGGAATTGCAACTGGGTTAGCATTGGTCTTTTGTGGCGCATCTTATGCACATACTTGTGTGCGATCCTGCATACAAGCACAACGCCGCCCTAGGCGAGGCTTAGATGATCGGCTTGCCCGCTTGGATGAATCTAGATTGCGAGCCACAAAAGGCCCCTGTCCATGATCGAAGCCGCTGGAAGCCGTATCAAGCGCGAATTTGTGTGTGACTCTAGGTCACTAGCATTAGGGCAAAGGCGTTGCTGCTGACTTGTCCGAGGTAGCATTAGCCTTACTTCAGCTTCAACTCAAGGCAGCCCTCCTGGTAGTACCTCCTATTGTCTGGCACATGACTCGGGTAATGGATTCTACCTTGTATTTGGCTACCTATATAGACGACCCTTGAAAATTTGAAAAATGAACTCCGTATCTCATCCATTAGTCCAGGACGCAAGATGTCCTGATCCCGAATACCGTTTCTGTAGCCGATATATGCGCCCACGCTTCAACGCAGAAGAGAAGTAGATATATACATAGTGTCTTGACCATAAAAAATTGACACTTGCGAGTCTCAAGTAATAGTGTACAGAACAATCGAAGTAGTAGAGAAAAAGGCTAAGATATCATAACGTGGGAAAAGCTTGGCCAATAAAGCACGCGTCATAAACATACGAATTATCCTCTGGATAAATATCGTTAGCGCCGCTGCTACTATAGCTCGCACTTTGGCGCATGTTGGAGTCAAAAGATGATGTATAATTCGGAGAGGTGAAGCCGTCACTTTGGTGTACGCCTCGACGGCTGGCTTTTCGGCTTTCGGCTTCGTGTCCTCGAGCCACGAAGAGACTCAAGTTCATGCTGCCCCATGGCAAGCCTGAGAGGTCTGTTTCTGCGTTGATATTATCTGAGTCAGGAATACGGTAGCTGTTACCAGCATGTTCTTTGTCTCTGGCCTCGCGCTCCGCCCTTTCTTTCTGTTCTCTGGCCTTTGTGCCTATTTGTTGTGAGTGAGTGAGTCAGAAAGACCAGCACTGCGTGCTCGAGTTTAGCCGGGGAAACATACGGAACTTGCGCTGTGCGACACGATTTTGTATCCGTCTCCTCTCCTCTGGGTCTGTTACATCGGCCCACTCTGTGTCTTGTACACTAGTTTTGCTTCTTTTGGCTGGTGAAGAGCAATCGCTGTTCTTGCTGGATGAGAAGTCGGGACTATACAAGATGCTTTCTGATCTTTGAGCTGCCGGCATGGTAACAGAATGAATTTTATTAACCCTGGGGTATTTGTTGGGTTGTGGTGTATAAGAATGTTTGGGCTGCTCAGTCCCTCAGAGTATTTTGAGATTTTGAGTCAGTCGTTTCATATAAGTCAAGTGCACTCTAGTGAAGCTTTTCGCTTCTAGGAGTGCTGAGAGTTAAACAAATGGCGCTCAATTCAGAACTCGCACAAGCTTATGATGGCGCACGTGTCAATGAGAAACACCACTGAATAAAAGATGATATTTTGTGCTTGGGTATGCTGGTGAGAGCTGGTGAGAGCCGTTGAGTGGGCGTGGAAAAAGAATGGATAGTTTCAAGTCACAATACGCGTGGTGTCGGGACTTGCCCAGGGGTTATAGGGAATTGCAAGTCGCTGAATGGGGGGGCTGCCCGCATGGCACGGCGAGGCGGCTCTGTTCGTGCCGTGAAACTGAACTTGGCCTGTGATGGCATTGCCCCAGAGCTGGTCCCAGCACGGTCGCCGGTCCTCGAGTAGCGATAGCCGTGGATGGATCCATTCACGTCGAGTGATCTGCGGTACTCTATTCTCAGGGCTCCACTGGCGCGGATTCCAGGGTCCCGGCTGGTAGAGGCAAGCCATCAGCGTGCGCGGCGCCTGGGAGGGTGGCATGGCGCACCGGATGCTGGATGGATGGGTCCAGTCGCCGATGCGCAGGATGCGAGTGTCCTGTAGAGGGCGTACCGGTAAGATTGGCAGTGCGTGGTGACGTCGCCCTGGCTGTACGAGGTCGAATTCGCACGGCCGATGGCCGGCGGCGATAGCCTAGAAGGAGTTCCATCCCAACACGGGTGAACAAACAGCGGTGTTGGAAACAGGGCTGCTTTGCTAGGCGCAAGCTAGTGCTCGTACGAGCCCGTGGCAGCAAGCCAGGCGTCGCATTGCACCTATCCTGGACGGCAAGATGGCTGCAGCCACTCGTAAGGCAGACGGCAGTGAGAACATTGCAGAGGAGGTCGGCAGGCTGATCCTCCTGGGGATTGTCGGCAGGGAATGCTATTAGTTGATACGACCTGGCAAACAAGGCCCATTTCTGTTTATGGCCCGGCACATGGCACCGCTGCTCCAGGATTGGATACTAGCAAGATATCTCATTGCATGGATATGCATAGTAGGAGATATGCTTTTGGTGGCGCTGGAAAGCGAGCTTCGATAGCCACAAGAGCCGCCTCTAGTGATGAACAGCCGGACAAATCCTAGCCAAGTGCGTTTCCAAAGGCCTGTCTGCGAAGTACTTGTAGATGGGAACCCTGGTGCACCTTACTCGACGTACATACTGTATTGTATTTACGCGTAGCGCAGGAAGTTGTTTCACACCCTATTTATACGGGGTAGCGCTAGAGCTGGATACGGCTTAGATCGTTGCGAACAGGGTCAGGGATGAAGTCTTAGCCTGACAAAAGAGCCAATCGCAATATTGAGCACAAGCTTTCTTTTATGGGGCCGAATTGCTATGTTGATGTTTAATAGACCGCTTACCGAAAAGGACAGTAGTATAGGCCAGGAACAATTACAGGCTTGATGGGCATAGGCATAGGGGTTTTAGGATGATGCATGGAAACAGGCCTACGGCATTTCAACGATTTCCCTCCTTGTTAGAAGGGTGAGAAAAGTATAGAGCAAGTGAAAAAAAAAAGAAGGGAAAAAAAGGTGACACAGCCACTAACATTCTTTCTGCCTCATTCTGCGCACATGCCCACCTTCCCTTAAACAATGCTAGATGGACAGCTAAGGCAGCTAAGGTTATTAGTTGGGCAACTTGACGAATGAGCTGAAGACGGGCCTCTCGCCAAGAGCCACTTGGGTGCCAGAGACTGCCTATTGGGGTTATTTATAGGTGAATCAAAGCTCTAGAAAGCACGAGCGGCCTGCTGGTGCAATTATTGGTGGTACCTTTCACTGCAGTAATTCCTTCGTAGCTGCTACAAGTCGTGATGGCTAGAGACGAAGCACTTAGGCAGGCACCGAGTACAGCAGAGTGTAGTAGGAACATAGGTTCTAAGTTCTAAGGTACTCAACTACCTAGTAGTATGCAATAGTACCAGGTACCTTTCGAAAACTCGTTTCTTTAACTGAGGTTATTGTTTCATCTCCAACCTTGCATCTCCATCATCATCGCCATCATCGCCATCATCATCACCACCATTTCCATCGTCACTTTCGCATCCTGGCTCTTCCCCGAGCTGAGCCTCAGCAATCAACACACGCAAAGTCAGTATCCGTTTCGAGCCACCGGCTATCCTACCCGTTGTGCCGGCTAATAGCTGGCACTGTACTGCAGGTATGACTCTTCACATCGGCCAAACGGTTTTTTTGGGGGCCAAAGCCAGGACTAGGAGCGCCAATGGCAGACAGCTTTACAAAAGGCCCACAAATATCCCTCCAACTCGTTCAGCCCAGCTTATAGAATTCCAAACTACTCTGCCCAAACCGAGATATACGACGACGAGCTAAGCAGCCCATCCCTTCCACTTTGCGTCAGCGCGGCCCTTGCCAAATCTTGCGTCTCCGTGGCTGTCGCACTCATCTCAAGGCAACCAAAATACGTCTTTGTTTTCGCACGCTCAACTTGCACGCAATGCAAATACCAGGTAAGAGATGGACACGCATATGATCAAGTTTGGCAACATGCAAGTGAAGTAGTATCGCATCCCACAACCCTGTCTCTGAATTGGTCAAGAAACGTGTCTGAAAAGGAAAAGAAAAAAAAATAAAAAAAATAAAAAAATTAAAAGGATAAAAACGTATTCCGATCTTTTGCCTCACTGCACGCCCTATTCGCGACGGGAATACCAAACTCACCAAATGTGTTGCATGCGATTCCACCAATAAGACAAGGAGCCATTCGTATTGGTCAGACCAGTTTTTCAGCTTCTCAGTCTAGAGTTGCAATAGGGTTACTTCGTCTCTAGCCAGACAAGCGAAGAAATGATTGACACAAAACCGCGCCCTTCTGGTACACCACAGCCAGGCACCACTACGCCCATGCATACCTGCAGCTTTGTCTTGGGCCGTTGTATTAGGATCTCCTGCATATTTAAGGCTGGACTGGGCTTTCGGAGCAAGTCTAAGCCTCGCTAAGCTGTTTCCAACCGCCTAAATAGTCTTTTCCAGCCATAGTCGAGATGAAATGGTGACACTGGATGCCTGCATGCCAATTGAGCCTTGGCGGTGTCTATCTGTACTACTGCAGCATCGCACTCGTGAAATTTGAACGCATTTTTTGGGCGTTGCACCAGTAACAATACAGCAAATGTGACAATACAGCAACTAGCTTTGGTAAAAAGAACTATAACCTTGCTGCCTAAACGGTTTCCGTGGGAAAATACCAGTTAACGCTCCATTATCTTCGTATGTAGCATAATGCGCCATGCTTCTCATCCCAAGGTCGAACATCTGCAGAACACAGGATAAGAGCACTAGTACTTACCTGTTACAGCTCTATGACCCGAATTATCACTAGCAGCGGCATATATTGCAAATACGATGCTACGATACGTCACATGCATTTTGCTTTCACCCCTGTGTGCCATGTGTTCCCATCCAGTAAGCTAAAGCGCGGATGGCATTCTGCATAGTCCGTAGGGCTGCCAAGAGCACCTCGGCTCGGAGGGCTATTAAATTAGGACATGGTTCTACCCATAGAAAGGGGGCTCGGCAATCTACACTAAGCCGTGACGAGTATCCAGGGCGAGAGACTGAGGCTCAATCTCAATAATTCTTGGTTGTCGCAGGATTTCTCTTCTTTAGCCTACATGCTTAGCTCTGCATATCTTTGAAAGCTTTTGCCCCCACCCAAGAGACATGCCTGATAAGAACAAACAGAGAAGGTCAAAGCTATAGACGCTTGGCACGGCCTCACATCTTGAATGGATGAACAGGTTCTCACGGAAAATTCCTCACCCCATGCCGTATTCTCACCAGAAAGGGATGACTCTTATATACCCTAGTTTTCAGCTGAAGGCATTGATTGATCCTTCTCGAACTGCATTCTCTCTTCGGTTCTCTCTTTCTCGGCTTAATTTTCGACCGTCATAAATATTTTTAGTGTTAGTAATTTTGTTACTCTTATTCTCAATCCTAGTATTCTCAACTACACGGAAACTCCTCTCGTTGACCGACATGATAATATGTTGGTTCTAGTTGTGTTGATATTCAACAAGGATGGCATATTTCTTACCACTTTCAGTGTAAAGAGGTTAAGAATATCTTTTAGGTAATAAATAAGCATAGTTGATGGCCTCTTTTTGTTACTAGGTTTATTGTTAACTATCTTTTTTAAGGCTATGAACATCAGTTTCCTATTTTGAACAATCGCCGATCAGTCGTTTTTGCTAAATAAAGATGAATAATGTTCATGCGAGATATACGAAGTAATGAGCCATTATATGGTAATTTCGCTCAAATTGAGGCAAATAGTCCTAGTACGGTGAGTAATAGAGAATGTGTCAAGCAGAACGGAACCAAGGATCACTGCAATGATAAGCATCTTAATTAAGATGTGTATATCCATGATTATCATTAACATCAGCTCTGGTCAGTATCCCCCCTCTTCTCAACCCAGTTCTAGTATTATATCCCTCAAAGAAAACATTTGACTAATGCAAATGACATGCATAAACTACACGCCTTCAAACGCAACAATCTCTCAACAACACCCACCCAGGAACCACAGCTGAAAATCAAGGGCTCTCCATCTCAGCCAACTCAGCCAACGGCGGTGACATGGATGCCGGTCTCGCCACCACCACAGTTTCATGGACGTTCTGTCCCATCTCCTGTGGTTTTGGCGGCACCCAGAACCCTGACACGCTGTTATGTGCTCCCATATACGGCTCGTGTGGGACTGAAGTAGATGCCATGCTTGTATGTGGATTTGTGCTGTAAGTCGTATGAGTAGGATAGGTAGGGGAGCCATAGCCGCCAGAGGGCACGGGAACAGGCACGATCTGAGGACTTTTAGACTGACGGCGGAAGTATAATATTAAGCCGAGAGCCAGAAGCAAAACAGCTGCGCCGCCGATGGCGATTCCTGCTATTGCTCCATTGGACAGGACGACAGAATTGGAGTTGGAACTTGTACTTTCCGCCGCGGCCGTAGGGGAAGCTGTAGCCGTTGCTGAAGTGGGCGTTGCCACTGTCGGGGCTATCGTAGTTGTCACTACTGTAATATTGCTCGTTCCACCCGGTGAAAGATCCTTATATGCGTCACAGTCGGGCTGAGGCTGTGCAAGTGGGCACTCATCGGCGAAGCAAATAGAATAGAGCTGGCCATTGACAGGAGGTGCGCATCGCACATTGTACCTCGCATTCATAAAAGTATCCAGCGTCTGCGCATCTTCGTCTGAGAAACCAAAGTATCTACTAGCCACAGTAAGTTCCTTGATGAAGTATCCGATATCCGTCTGGTTCAGGTTCATAAACTTATGGACATAGGCAGCAGAAAGAGGACCGCCGCTGTCGGCAGTACGTGGAAATTTCGGCGCAAAGCTGCAGCCGTAGATGAAGCCAAAGGCGGTGAACCAGTGGGTGAATAGACGGCTGAGTCAAGAAATGTCAGTGGTAAACGAGAGAACGATAGCTGACAGAAGTGGCCTAAAGAGTAGACAAACGCACTATTGGTTTGTTGAGTTATTTATATTGACGGAATTTGTTGAACCGTTCAAGAACGACAACAGCGGATCAGTAGCTCCCCCGTCTAACCAGTCGATTCCCACCGGCTGATTATTCAGATTTGTTGTCGCCTCTATTCAGTATCATCGTCGTCAGCCCAGGAAGTACATGGCCAAGCAGAGCATAAGATACCCTGCTTGAAGGGAAACTCTTACTGGACCCATCGAACCAAGGCCGAAGATATACGTCTATCCCATTAAAACGCCCCTTGTTGAAAATGCCAGAGCTATCGTCTGGTGGGTTTGGAAGGCCAGCACTTCCAGCATAGGCAAGAGTGACGATGCTCTGGACGAGGAGCAACTGGGTGGTACTATTATTCTCGCCATACCGTTGGGTAGCGTAATAGTCGCAGATTGATTCGTTACCGGATCGCTGGGCGAGAGTTACGTGCCCTGCAGCGAAGAGAGAGACAGCTGCGGCAACTTGTTTCCACATTTCGTACGCGCCCGCAGTACTAACAGACTGTCTCACGGGGGCCTCGCAGATCAGATCGGTGGGCAGAAACAGAGTGAACCTGAGATTGAGAGAGCCACAGACCTAAGCGTGCAGAGAGAGTACCGAGAGCAATATTATAAGGGTGGCTCAAGGCATTGGGCCAGGTAGCCTAGGCCGGGCCTGGCCTGACCGTCACTGCTAGCTAGACGGACAGCGAGGCCAACTAGGATGCCAACGCCAAGCGCGTGTACTCGCAGAGCGTGGCGGACGTGCATATTGTGGCACGCGAAGCCTTGGGCTATTTGCTCAGCGAGCGAGCCACGGCGTTAGCTGCCACCCTAATGTTTGCTTCCTCTTACATGGCGCTCTTCAGCCCTAGGAGGCTATGGTAAAATGGCACAGTTGAATGGCCAAGGCGGCCCGCCCCAGGAGGTCACCGTCCCTGACCGAGACCAGCGTTGAGCTTGAATCCAACTCATGTCGCAATGGGCTGTTGGCACCTACACCTATATATCTCGTCTTGATGCCTAGTTGCACCGGCACTTGGGCTTGGATGTTGGCGTCCAGCAGCGTTGATTGGACAGCCTGCATCAAGCCATCATGCAGTCCAAATGCTTATACTGCTAGCTGGCAGCAGGCATGACTTGTATAGACGCCAGCCTCTTTTGCGGCTGAGGGCGCTTGCCTGCGGTCGAGGTGTGCGAGATGCAAGGGGGTTCAATGGCTCAGTTTCACTACTATCAATACTTCGGTTAGTAGCGCGCATAGGCTGGACCGGGGCGAGCATTAGGCGAGTTTGACTTACTTGGCCATCATTCAGCCAACGGTTTAGTCGGTGTGGGAAAAGAACTGAACAATGCCTGTTTATTGGTGGTCCCATGTGATAATAGACAAGACTCGCGCATCCATGTTTGCGGTAATACTGCAGTCGACATTTGCCAAGCGATCCTATTTTATGCTTAAAATGCTTAGCTTGGCTGCCTAGTAACTGTGTCTAGACTGCCGGATACACACGCCTTGAGCTCTCCGTCAATCGCTTCGAGACACTGGCGTCCATCAATTGGAATAATTGGCATAATCATATGAATTGCTGATAAGATCAAATCTAGAGTATGGGCTGATCCAAGTTTTCTTCTTGTGCTTCCTTTAAGCAGGGGTCCTCCACTCTTCCGAATACGGATCATCGCCTGTGAATGAGGTTGATTCTGACGGCTCGCTTTTTGAAAAAGATATACCTATCTATATTAATATTACTATAGAAATCTTTGTAAACGTTCACTTCTGTACAATTTTTGGTAAAGTGATAATGGCGGCTATAATTGGGGAAAACGAGCTGATGAATACTGACGTTCTCAGATTGGATTAGAGCGTATTACGGAGCATTGCGCTCACGGCCAATTTGATAATGTTTCCTGAGCTTGTGGCTGCTGCTGTGCCCCTGATAATTGCTGTAGATATATTTCGAACGTCATATCTTGAATCCAGATTCTTTTCTCTGATTGTAGGCGGTTAGGAAGAATGAGTGCGTCGCAGTTCTCCGTCACGCTTTTGGTGCATAGTGTTAGTGAATCATGAGATGAGGGCGCTTCGATTGCCGGCACTGGAATAAGAACAGTTTGTTACATAATCTTCATAATATACAATGCGCCAGCCATCAAAGACCTTCCCGAGACACTCCTTTTTACAAGCCGGCCAATGCTTCTGCTTCACGCTCAGCCCTTCGCTCCACCGACCGTCTCTTGAATCGAATCTCTGCCCTTCTTCTCTCACCACCGTCAATCTTGCGACCTTGGCGGTGTTCCCACATGCCCTCCGTAGCCTTGACAATGGCGCCAGCCTGCTGCGGCAATGGTATCGCGTATGGCCCTGCTATTGATTTGAGTCCTCTGACTGTGTAGCCATTGGGTCGTGGCAGGACTTCTGAGTCTCCAATAACAGCCTCTTCATCCTGGGGCACGTTGACCACATATTTTGCATCGCTAATGACAGACGCTGGCGGGGTTGCGACTTTCAGCAGAGCCTGACCATCCTTGACATACTTGAAGTCTCCGCCCGGTCCCAGCGCTCCCTTTCGGTATCTCTGCATCCATTGCAACAGGTATTTGCGGTTACGAGGTGGTTCGATACCAAGCTCTTTGAGTTGTGGGGAGGTAAGAGAGAATAGAGACTCCCACGACGGGAACTTGGATGCGTGCTTGTTCAGGCCACGGCCAATGAGTGTAAGAAAGGTCTGGACATCGGGGACAAACGGCCTCGGCTGTGGGATCTGCGGGGCTGGTCTCGTCTTATGAAGCCATCTCGCCTGGCTTGCACCGAGAAAATTGGTGCTGCGAAGAAATCGCAAGGGTGATGTTGATGGTGATAGCCCAGACTTCATCGTGACTGGTGGTGCGGAAACCTCAATAACAGTCGTCAGTAACGTCTTTCAGGAGGATGAATTGATAATTAGGTAAGAATAAGCATTACCAAATATTTTGGCCGCAATTAGATTGGCTGCGAACGGGATTGAAGCCCAGTGATCCTCCTCAAGCCCGGCTCGTTCGATCCTTGGATATGCGAACTTTCCTGGCTTGGCCAGTTCGATTTTGAAGATCTTAGCTAAGCAAGGCTGCATGAAAAATAGTGGGGTGAAGTTGAAACTCCTTTATCAGTGTCAGTTGATTGGCCCGGCTTAACTATCTAACTGATAACGCCTTGCAATCATTATTTAAAAGTAACCGGTCGCATCATCGCTTCTTCACGCTTCCAATCCATCATGGCGACGTGCGCGTCCGCCAAAAATGACGGCGGGCTATCTACAAACCATCCAAGATACCCAAAAATACACATACCCAACGCAACTCACCCGCCATGGCTCCCAGAAAGCCGGCACGCACGCCCTTGGCGGCAACACCGACTACATTCGACATAGGA
Source organism: Trichoderma asperelloides (assembly GCA_021066465.1). Classification (NCBI taxonomy): domain Eukaryota; kingdom Fungi; phylum Ascomycota; class Sordariomycetes; order Hypocreales; family Hypocreaceae; genus Trichoderma; species Trichoderma asperelloides. The sequence continues at coordinate 59,099 of JAJKFY010000014.1, forward strand.
CCCCATGGTGAGTTCGTTCATGTCTTATGGTTCTTCACAAATTAGTGAATTCTAACATTCTTCCTTCAAGATGTTCTGCCGAACGCATTCCTAGAGTTTTTTGAATCTTTGTCGTCTCGAATTTCTTCTGAGAACACGAGAGATAATTCCAGTAACCTTGAGCCACCTCCGTCGAAGCGTCGCAAAGTAGATCGTGAACCAAACGACGGCGTCTGTATCGCAAAAGCCAAAATATCGTTCTCGCGCCGATGTGAAGATACCCGTAGCCTAGACTCCAGCAGTGACCATCATGGTATTGAGCCCTGGCTCATTTTCATTCTCGATAATGATCGTTTATCGATTACTACTCGATCGGCCGGTCGTCACGGATACTTTAAATCCCGTATAATGCTACAACAAGGAGAAATAGATGAAAATGTGGAGAATATACTCGCTATTAGAAACTCCAATCTGAAGAAAGCCACCGCTGGTGCCATTTGGACGGCCGCTAACATTTCGATCAAGCAACATCAGGGGGTGGCTTCATTGACAATATATTTTCATCTTATTTGGAATGAAACCCCAAATCCGTATGCGTACTTGAGACGGAACAACGAGCGACAATACAGCGAGGAGCTGATTCGCACTTTCTTCCCACCTCAAGAGAGCGCTCTTAGCGATATCTCGTGGTCACCAATGGATTTCTACAATGCAGCGCACGTCCCGTCAAAAGATGATACTGATTCACTCTCCATTGATGTTCCCGGCCTAAATGCCACTCTTTATCCTTATCAAAGGCGAACGTTACAATGGCTATTACGTCGGGAAGGTGTGAAATGGACTACCCAACACGAAACTGTCCAGCCTTTGTTAGAAGAAGAGCGAAAGCAAGACCTAGAGCTTTTTCGAGCTGTGCATGACGCCAACGGCGGCAAGGTATACCTGAGTGATGTGTTTCAAACTATTACCCGAGATCCTACACCGTACCATGAAGCCGGCAAACTTGTCAAAGGTGGCATTTTAGCGGAGGAAATGGGGCTAGGAAAGACTCTGGAAATGATTAGTCTTATTCTTCTGCATCGGCGCCAGGCAGAATTCTCTCCAGAGCCTCTACCTGGCCAAGAGCACCTTGTTCCCAGTGGCGCGACTTTTATTGTAACTCCAAAATCATTGCAGCTGCAGTGGATATCCGAATTATCCCGCCATGCCCCTGGACTACGCGTGAAACATTACACAGGGTGTCGAGGCGTCGATAAGGCTGGTGAAGCTCGGCTTGTAGCCGAACTGGCTGGACACGATGTGGTGGTGACAACATACAGCGTTCTATCCGCCGAGCTTCACTTTGCAATCAGTCCCCCTGAACGGTCGCGGAGGCACGAGCGAGCATATAGCCGGATCCTTTCTCCGCTCGTCCAAATCATGTGGTGGAGAGTGTGTCTTGACGAAGCGCAGATGATTGAAAGCGGTGTCAGCCAGGCGGCTGCACTGGCCAGAGTAATCCCTCGAGTCAATGCCTGGGGCGTCACTGGAACTCCAGTCAAAGACGATGTCAAAGACCTGCTTGGCTTACTCTCTTTCTTGAGATATGAACCCTACTGCTCCACACCACAGATCTGGCAGGCACTTACTACCCACTATAAGCCATTATTTCAACAGCTCTTTAAGTCAATATCCATTCGACACACAAAAGCGTCTGTAAGGGATGAGATAGCTCTGCCTCCACAGAGAAGATTTGTCATCAGCATGCCTTTTACCGCAGTAGAGGAGCAGCATTACCAGTCATTATACAAAGAAATGGCAGAGGCTTGCAAACTTAACACAGATGGTGATCCTCTTGTTGAGAAGTGGAACCAAGAAGAATACGAAGATGTTATGAGACTATGGCTTAACAGACTTCGACAAACTGCTCTTCATCCTGAGGTTGGTGTCTATGGACGCCGGATATTGGGAGGCAAAGAGCGTCCCATGAGAACAGTGGAAGAAGTATTAACTGCTATGTTGGAGCAAGGAGAGATCGCCATCAGACTTGATGAGCGAGCGTATCTTTCGAGCAAGTTGATACTGGGTCAGCTATTTGAAAACAGCCCTCGAGTAAGTGAGGCTCGGGCTATCTGGGAAGAGGTGCAAACCGAATCTGCCAAATTGGTGACTGATGCCCAAGTCGCACTTCGAGATGCGCTTCGGGAGAAAGGAGGCGCCAAAGATTTGAGCGAAACTTTGGAGAGGATGCATGATTTAGCCGATTCGGACATTGAATTGGAGGATGATGCAGAGGAAGACTTTGGAAACAAAGGAAAACTTGGTGAGCTGCAGAACAGGCTGAGAACCAGCCTAGAGCTGCATCACAAGGCCATTTTCTTCTGTGCCAATGCATATTTTCAAATTAGAGACAATCCGGAGCTGACGCCACCGGACTCGGAGGAATTCCAACATCTCAAAAAGCTTGAAGACGATGGTTATGAGAGTGCCAAGTTGGTTCGAAGGAAGATACTTGGGCAAGGTCAGCGCAAAGCGATGCGGCTCATGGACAAAATCGCGTCAACAGCCAAAGAGCAGTCTTTTGTTGAGATACCGGAGCTTGTTGTGACTAGCGAGCGCGGAATAGAGAGTGGGGGTATTGTTGACAACCTCCAGGTTCTCTATGAGGATCTCAACGAACAGGCAAATTTGATTGACGAATGGAGAGAGCAAATTATCCAGCTCCTTTTACGGCCGCTTGTTGATGAAGAAGACACTACAGAGACCACTGGAGAAGAGCTTATAGATGCTACGAAAATCCAAGACGAGCTGATGGTTTATGTCCAAGTTCTTCGGGCTGTTGTCGCTGACCGCCAATTTGTCGTTTCGGGTCAAGCAAATGGACTGTTGAGGCATGAGATAGATACAGCGGTCAAGATGGCGAAAGAAGGCGAAGGGCCTGCTCCAGAGAAGCTTCTCGATCTAGCCCAAAGAAGGACTGAGGCGAAGCCTAGAAGGGCCAATATGTCTATGCGCGCTGCCATCAGCGACCTCCGTAGCTTGCTATCTCGACTCACTCGAGACCCGGATCCTAGCAAGAGAGAACTTCTAGAGTCTACAATTGCGTCCAACTTGATGAAGACAACTCAGAAATTGCTTGGCGAGCAAAACAAGGCAGTGGTAGCCTTGGAAGCGGAGGTGGAAATGTTCAAAAAGGCTATGAATGCTCGATTGGATTACTATCGACAGTTACAGGCCGTCTCGGATGACGTAGTCCCCCTCGAAACACCCAAGACCGAAGAGGCTATTGAAAAGGCAAGAAAAACCATTGATGACCTTCATAGAAAGCTGTTGGCCAATGAAGCCAAGCACCGATACTGTAAGTTGTGATGCAACTCCCATCAGGTTTAGACTTCCCATGTCCGTGCTAATTACATGCTGTTAGTACTGAGCTTGAAGGAGACCGGATCCAAGTCTAACGAGCCTCGAATGTGCGTCATTTGTCAAATGCCATTCGTGACCGGCGTATTGACGGTGTGTGGCCATCAATTCTGCAAGGAGTGCATTATGATGTGGTTCAAGGCCCACCGCAACTGTCCTGTTTGTAAGAGGGCGCTCAAGGCGGACAATCTACACGACATCATTATCAAGCCTCAACAACTCCAGGTCCATGGAGAGGAGTCGGGTGTGCCGAAAGCGAACTCCAACGATGATAGCCTGCAGCGCCGTCGAGACTCTTCAAAGCAAACTGTGCTCTATTCAGAGTTTGACAATAGAGAACTTGAGCGGATGAAGAATATTGAGCTGGATGGCCCTTCATTTACAACCAAGGTTGATACCCTGGTTCGGCATCTTATGTGGCTACGCGAGTCTGATCCAGGCGCAAAGTCCATTGTATTTTCACAGTGAGCCTCCTATTATATTCCTTTTGCATGCCGCATCATCAAAATGTGCCTGAATTAACGTCGTATCCAATTATTTAGGTACAAAGACTTTCTGAACATTCTACGCAACGCCTTTAATCGCTTCCGCATTGGATATGCATCAATCGATGACCCTGACGGAATTAAGAGATTTAAAGAAGACCCAGCCGTAGAGTGCTTTCTTCTCCACGCAAGAGCTCACTCCAGCGGTCTGAATCTCGTCAATGCAAGCCATGTCTTTCTATGCGAGCCCCTTCTCAACACTGCCCTCGAACTACAGGCAATTGCTCGGGTGGATCGAATCGGCCAGCAGCATGAGACAACGGTATGGCTCTACATTGTATCCGGAACGGTAGAGGAGTCGATTTATAACCTCTCGGTACGACGGCGCATGGAGCACATGGGCAGGAATCTCAAGGGGAAGTCCAAATCTAAAGAATCCACGCCAGAACTGCTAGACGCAAATATTGAGGAGGCCAATACGCTGGAGCTGGAGCAGGCTGCGTTGTCGAAGCTTATGAGCAAGGATAGATCTGCTGGAGAGATGGTGGATCGAAGTGATTTGTGGGAGTGTCTGTTTGGACATGCGAGTGGTAAAGATGGAAAAGGAAAGTGAGGCCGGTCTCAGCAGAGCCACCCTGAGCTTATACACACGAATAATGAATGGTTATGATAAGACACACGAATATACATTAAAAATTGATGCATGTAAGTATATGAATAAAATATGAATTGTAATCAATGTCATTATCATTTTTTCTCTTTAATATTATACATGGTTTCGTTCTAAACACCTTCTTTTTTTTCTTCTCTTTGATATCTCCAAACCCATGGATCCGCTATCAATTCCAGACCCATGATCTCGACAATCTCGTGGTCGGCATTGCCGACTCTTTGGAAAGAAAGATTTTGCTAAACGGGAAATGTTTTTACACATTACAAGTTTGCTACCATTCCCCCAAATGAGGAAGAAGAGTAGGTAGGAAAATGGAAGAAAGAAGAAGAAAATGAAGATGAAGAAAAAAAGGCACCAGAGCAAAAGGAAGAATTTGCTTCTTCTCTCTCTTTCTCTCAGCGCCTCATTCCATTGACAATCATATTCACTCGACAACCTTCTTCTTGCTGGCGCTAGACTTTACGCGCTTGGCGACAGGGCGGTTGATGTGGTGGTCGGGGATCCAGCTCTCGTCGTAGGACTTGCCGGCGGACTCGGAGCCAGAGAGGGCATCGGCGGGGTCGACGGGCTTCTGGACGGGCTTCTTGGGGGCGCGAGTCTTCTTGGCCTGGGGGAACAACGCCTCGATCCAGGTCTTGTAGACGAAGTAGAGGGTGCCTCCGAAGGCGGCAGTGAGGACAAGGTACAGGAAGATGCTGTTGTTGTAAAGATTTCTTCTGTTAGCCATCCGAAATAAAAGATGTCACGCTAGATTGAGAAGAAGAGAAAGGTTGGCTCATACATTTGAGGATCGAGGAAGCTGGTGGGAGCCTCGACAATGGAGGTGCTGCCCTCGTAAGCAGGGACCTGGAAGACGGTGCCCTTGGCGTTGGTGAAGACGGCGAGGAGGCGCAGACGGACATCCTGGGGCATCATGTCGAGCACAAACGAGTACGGGAACGACTTGGTCTCGCCAGGCTCAATCTCCAGGCTGTACTGCACGACCGTCAAGTTGCGCACGATGCCCTGGTAGGCGGGGACGTCCTCGGCGAGGTCCTCGGGCGTCCACAGCGCGCCATTGGCGAAGAGGAACTGGATGGGGCCGTCTTCGTTGTTGGTGACCTCGACGAGGGCCGTCGTGGTGCGGCCATTGACCAGCTTGAGGCCGAGGATGTCGGAGTCGGGGAACGAGGTTCTGATGTCGGCATTGAGGGTGGCGGGCTCGATCACTTGCTCAGCAGGCTCCTGATTTTGCTGCGCGTTAGTTTTTGATTTATTCCTTTCGTCTTTCTTTCTTTCTTTCATTCTTTCCGTATATCTGTACTGTCCCGCCCAAGATTCTCATTGCCTCGAGTTTCAACAGGCGGGGGGTTCGATTCAATTCAGAAACGCAAATCAAACTCTCACCTCTTGAGCAACTGCGCCGAAGACCTGCAAGGCCAGAAAAGCGAGGAGAGACGACTTGAACAGCATGACGACGACGCGAACCAGACTCGGCTCGGCCCAATTGATAAACCAAAGAGACGGAGGGGGAGGAGGAGAAGAGGGAAAAAAAAAAGAGAGAGAGAGAGAGGGAGATGAATTGAGAGAAAAAGGAAAAACAGGAGGATGGATGGAATGGCGTTTGGAGAAGTTGGAGCCGATTTGTACGGCCCCAGTTTAGAACTAACAGAAATGTGGCCACAGCTCGTGGAGGGGCCCCACGCTTACATAACCTCGTGCCATTCATTGTTGGGACCTGGAACCAAAAAGAAGGGCCTTGTCCGGATTGGGAGTCTTTGTATAATTATGGAACCTGGCATGGAACATTGGAAGCTGGACAAGATATGATATCAAGAGATGCATACTAATTAATAGTGGAATGCTGTCTGGATAGGAGACGGATATTTATCCAGGATGTATTTAGTACAAGTGAAGCACAAAGTCAAATCAGCATTCAATATCAGACAATACGCAGTCACGAATTCCTTCTCCTCCACCGATTCATACATGAAAACTGAATACACAGCATAATCATCAACTTCTGTCTCTGTTGGTATATATATAAATCCGCATTGAAGCGTCTCATACAGGCAGCCTCTCCTAGAATGAGAATCTTGACAAACCTCCCAACATATACGCCCATCCGTCTAATACTAGCCAAGTACAAAGCCAACTAACTAGTCCAGCAATCACTACGGTCCCCCAAGATCCATGCCACCCCATCCATCAAATACGTCCATGTCGGTGTCGTCGAGGCTGCCAAACAAATCGGCCTCTGCTGAGGCGTCCAGCCCCCCACTGCTTCCCGGTCCTCCCAGACCCAAGTCAGACGAAATCCCCCCAAGGCTCATATCCAGGCTCCCAACACCATCCATTGACATCGTGCCATCGCCCTGAACGCCAGCAGCGACAACAATGGAATCTTCTAGGTTTGTCGTATCTCCTGCCAAGTCTAATTGCATATCAGCCGCCTGCAGCATAGGTGGTGGCGGTAACACCATCTGCGCCTCAACTCTCCGGTGAAGGCGAACAACAATCTCTGCTAGCTCGGCGTCCTTCTTCTGCAGCTTCCTGTAATCCTCAGCCTCCATTTTCAAGACTTCTCGGAGGGTAAGCGGTCGCTGCAGTATCGGCAGCATGTTTCCTGCTTCATCTAAAAGACCGCTGGTGGGCGGGAGCTCATTGCTAACGTTTGGAGCACAGACCAGTGCCGTGGCCACATCGTAGACAAGGCTCCCGTTGCCGGCTAGAGTTTGCTGCCGGATTTCCTCCAGGACGACTCGTAGAAACCTCCTGGCGCCCACAATTTTGAGCGTTGCAATGACCTGTCGATGCGTATACGAGGTTGGCATAGCTGTTTCGTCAGTATGCACACACCACTGAACAAGCCCCTGGATCAGGTGCTTGGCAGCACCAGAGAGACCGCTGCTAGAGCTAGTTGCCCACATCTCTAGCTCTTGATGCTCAGCAGCCCCCGTTCGTCTCGAAAAGGGTAAACTGTCCTTCAGAACCCTCAGAAGTGGCTCAATGTCTTGGTTCTTTGGATCTTGTCGCTGGTAGGCTCGCAGCGAGTGCTCAAGGGGCTTCGCAACTATTCCCTTGACCGAAGCAAGCATAGTAGTAGCTTCGCCCGAAATAGAGGTAGGCAACAGGATAAGCTGCAAGATTTTGATAATAGACTTCTGCTCCTTCTGTTCTACCCAGAGGTAATCAGACAAAAACCGAATCGCAGGTATGAGGGACGGTAGGAGAAATGTATCAATCAAATCTAAGGCTGGTAAGCTTATGAAACAGCGAGGCGTCACAACTAATCAGAATCTTACATTCTACGCCCGACCTTAGGGCATCGTCTGTCAGGAAGCCCTGGGTATACGCAATGACAATATTTTGAAAGAGTGACGCAATGAGGAGATAAAAGTCTGCAGGAGGGCAGGATGACATCAAGTCGTCTCCAAGTCCGCCCGCATCGCTGTCGAAAAGGCCGTGAATCCAGCCGCCAAGGTGTCCATTTTCTTGCTCGGAGAGCTCGTCTAGCTCACGGCTAATGTGAGCTCGGCCAATGATTTTGGCAACATTTGAATCTGGGGAAATAATGCCAATGTCTGCTGGAGAGAGGCTATATCGGTAGGCAAAGGCCAGCACCAACAGCAGAATAGCCCCGAATTCTTCGTAAACAGGTTGGTACTCCCCTTGGTCTTCCTCGTATCGCCAGCCGTCCAATAGCTGACATATAGGCTCCAGGATGGTCGGCAGCTTCTCAAACAAGAGCAGAACATCTAGGGACTGGGGTTTCTGTACCAATTGGCTGCAAAGGAGTTTCAGTGACATTGTCTCTTTGCTGTGACACAGTTGCCGCAGCAGCTACATCTTCTTATCAGCACGTGAAATTCACCAACCGTGGCATGAGACAGGATACGGGGGTCAAACAAACCTCTACAAGGGCCTGACACACTGCTCCAACATTGCCATCCATCTTATCCATGTCGCGAATGAGGGCTTGTATTTTGTCTGGGTCCGATAGGCAGCTCTGAACCAGCTTTTCCTTGGAATATTTTTCCTGGGAAGGTTCGTATGACATGGAGCTTTCTCCCAAGATCCGCTCCACATGCTCTCGTTCAATCAGTCCATGGAGAGCGCAAGCCGAGCAAAACTCCTCTCGGACACTCTCTGTGTATGGATTATTGTTACGTGATTCATCAAACATGAGTGACGCTGTAGGGAACACGCTTGTGTCGACGTGAGGAAGTGCCTGGGTAATACAAAACTCGGCAGAAGGCGTTGAAAAGCCAGGGGGGCATAGTTGGGCGAGTATCAGGGGCACCTTGTTTATCAAGAAGGATCGTAATAGCTGTGCGTCTCTGGGCCCCTCATTTCTGAAGACGGCATTTGCAAGCAGGTCAAAAGACGCCAAAATCAGATCAACAGCACTTTGTTGAACGTCTCCCTTTGGATAGGATGAGAAAAAATCAACGCTAATGAGGATAGAAAGGAGGAAATACCTGATATCTATTATTTAAATATGAAAAGAAGGCATGGTCATCTATTAATGGTCGGCCAACAAGCTATAAAACACAGATAGTTAGGATGCACCGTAATATCATAGAGGGAAAGAGGAGGGGGGAGGTTGAGCATTTATAAACATACTGAGGCACTAAGGTATATGTATAATCCTGCACGAGTGTTGGATATTGGTATCTCCGGAATGACCAAGTTCTCTACGCCCACTGTAGAGTCTAGGATATCGTCCATGACAGCGTTGGCAGCTTGCTTGCTCTTGTCCACCGGGTCTAATGGAGCCAAAACCTCGGTTCTAAACAGTTCAAGCTTGTTGATGAATTGCTGGAACTGCGGTAGCTGTGGCGATTGCTGAATAACCTGTACAAATGATGCAAGGCTCTCCGAGAACATTTTTCGAGTCCCTATCGGCAAACAGAAACATGATGATTAGCATGTGAGAACGTCGCGAGAGAACAAGGGTGTGATCCACGCCCGTATCGTACCTTTGGCAGACGGTTGGCTAACGACCTTGACAAAGGCGGCATTATCAACCAGCCTAAGCACTAGAGGGACGAGAGCCCCCCAAGCAGTCTCCATTTCATGACGAACCTGTGGATCTTGCAAGCCGCCGCTCATCATATCCGCAGTCATGGAATTGGACGCCGTGGTAAATAGCGCCATCCACTTGGAACTGATATGGATGAGCTCCAATGCTGTGCGAGAATCTCTGAAAGCAGTTCCCTCAACGAGGAGCTTGATGACATGATAAAACATCACCTCCTCGAGCCAGGACGAGCTCTTCCACCGGATAGAGGATACTTTATTGGCATCTTGTTTGCTCGCTCCCTCTCCATTGGCCTCGTTTCCATTTTGCTGTGCTTCCTCCGGCACCAGCGCATGGAGAGAAGAGTACCTATATAACGCCCGGAGAATGGACACTGCGTCGGTATACCGCAGCTTAGTGAGAACCGAGACGTATGGAGGGATTCGCGGGTCGGGGCTGAAGCACCTGGATTCCAGAGGGCGCATAAAAAAGTCGGCGATGATCTCGGGGGGCAGCCGGTGCTTGGATTGGACAAGTCGTACATAGTCCTCGAAGGTGTTCGCGTCGAGGCGCTTGGTCAAGCATTTGGATACGAACTTGGACCAGTATTTTATAGAGTCGCGAAGGGCCTCGCTGACCGTGAGGCGCCCCTCCATGGCTAGCCGCGCTCTTGGCGATGGTGTGAAAAAAATAGACGCTGGTTGAGTATGATTATTCGAAAATAAAAGAGTTATTGGGTATAGATGCGTAGCCGAGTAGGAGAGAAAGATATGGAGGAGCGTGGTGTCGAGAGGTCGAGTCGATCGTTTGGACGTTGTTGTTGCCGAGCCAAAAGCAAAAGGGCTGTCACGGGCTGTTTGATGCCATTGAAGTACGAGTTATAGTTTCGCGTACAGCAGCCATAGAGTTCGTTCACTGGGGCGCTCTGGTCTGTTGGCTGACGCCGCATGGAAAGTATGCCGAAGCGCTCGACTTCTCCCCTCCACTCGGTTTGCGCGAGGCTGCGAGATTCAAAGTTCAAGCTTCGCGGTATCGCGAGCTAAAGTTGCAGTAGCAGCAGCATCAGCCACAGGTACCTTGTACAAGCACGGAATGCTCCGTATTACGGGCGCACGTGGGTCCTAGCGGCTATTGTTCCGCGCCGTTTCGGGTGGGGCTCGACCACGCAGAGACTCGTTCGTAGTACTCGCAGTACTTTGTGTATATAAGTATGTATGTAGAAGTCTTGATGTGGTCATCTGGTCGTCGGAATGGGTAATGATTAGTTGGCAAATATTTGGTACTGAATGCTGATTCTCATGGTAGATGCAAGTACTCATTCTCTCATTCAACAACAGGAGTTGAGCGCAGCTTCTCCAGCCCGCGGTCTATAACTTTGCTAATCAGTTCACATAGAATTCCAAAATGAAGGTCAATTGCAGTCAATGAATATCTATTTTCCGTCATTCCAAACTAATGCTTCATAGTCCAAGCAAACGAAGTGTCAGATCATCAAACAAACCTGCCACCTAGAAGGGCACAAATACTAATACCTAGGTACACGTAGGCAGTCAACTTCTCAACTTGGATATCATCTTTTTGACAAAGAAAAACTATAAACAAAGAGTGGATATCTAGCGATAAAAAGAGAAAGAGAAAAGAAAAAGAAGATTTAGAAAAAAAAGCCAATAGAAAGGGAGTCAATCCTCAATACTAGCCGCATATGATAACCCGCACTCTTGCACATCCACATTAACACACAACCATCGTCTTCAACTACTGCCACAAGAGCGTCATCCAACTTTTCCACCCCCTACTTCTCGAAATTCGTTAGCATAGACTTCTTGCCCGCCGCAATCAGGTGGCAATAGTCAGTGCCCAGGAACCGGCCCTTGGCATAGTAGATGAGATAGCTAAAGAGCTTAATCGAGCCCATCTGGCCAGTGGCACGGCTCCTTCCAAGCGTAACAGCGGAAATCTCCGTGGTGCTGGGGCTGTATGCGGGCATCGCGCCGCCCTTGAAGTAGATGGGGAGTGCCTTGACGAGATGAATCGTCTGCGCACTGGCAGTGCCGGCTTTACTAGCCTCCAGGTTGCCCACGTCGCCGACGACAAAGATGTTGTCGAAGCCCTCTGCCAGGAGAGCCTTGGTCTGCTTGATGTATCCCTTGCTATCTAGGAGGTTGGCAGACACAAAAGAAGTGTTGGGAACAACGCCAGTAGAGGGTATGTAAGCCTGCGTCGTGAGTGTCTTGGTGGTGCCGTCCGAGCTTGTCAGGGTCAACACTGTGTCACTGCCCGACTGCTGGACAGAAGAGACGGTGGTGTTGGGGACCAGCTTGACTTTGAGCTTCTCCAGCTCGTTTTTGGCTGCTTTGCGGACGCTATCAATGGTGGGTGGTGTGAGTGGTAGTCTGTCATTGTAAATGAGATAGACCTCCTTTTTCCCAGTCTTGGAATATTCGAAGCCCAGCTCGCCCGCAGTCTCAGTGCCGGTTGCGCCACCGCCGACGACGACAATGGTTTTGGCACTCTCGATTTGCTGCCGTAGCTCGTGTACACGCTGCTTGGTCTCCTCGGTTGAGCCCATTGTTTTCCATGGCATATTCGGGCTTGAGCTGCCGGTGGCAACAATGAGGGTGTGGTAGTTGATGGTGCGGCTACTGCCCTCGGTAGGTGAGACGGTGACGGTGCTGCTGGCAGGATCCATGGCACTGGCGACGCCGAGAACAAATTCAAACTGATCCTCGGGGTATTCCTTGAAAAAGGGCCGGAGATCGATCATGGCCTTGTCATCAGACAGTTGCCCTGGCACGATGACTCGGGGCATGGCAATGGGCCAGTGGAAGTGAGTGTTGGGAGCAACGACAATCATCTTGTAATCCTTGTCCTTGAGAACAACATTGCGCATGGTCTGGCGGATAAGAGGCGCGGCGGCAACGCCAACGCCCAGCACAACGATGTTCTTCATTTTGTTTTAAACTGTGGTTTCAGATTAGCCACGAATGGGATCTGTTGTGGGAAGTGAGCTGTCCAAATGTGTAAAAAATGTTGATCCGAACGAAGTGGGTGGGCAAGGGCTTTATATACATGGAGAGCTGTAAGTGGGCTGGACAAAAGGAGTGCCGCCCTCGGAATAGGGCTCCGGCAGAGCAATGAATGGTGTATAGAATTGCTCCTCAACCCCTACGCCCGCGAGCCCATGGGCGACGGGGCAAGCTGTACGTAGGGCTATGGCGCCACTTACACACGTATCGTTGGTCGGCAATCCATGCTGCAGCAGCGAGGCTCTTCAGCTGTTGGTCAGTAGCCAAAGTAATCGTAGGGACATCGGGACAACCAAGACTAATCGGAGCCTCGCATCTTCTCGAATGTGCGATCCTCCGTCTGGCAGATGAGTCGAATCTGCCGTGAAGCAGTAAGGACCGCTGCTCACCTCTATTACACACCACAGCTTTGATAATACAATCTCTCTGGCTGATTCTTCAAACGCGCGCGCTACATCTCCTGCTGACCGAGCGCTAGCAGGCAAAGGCCCGCACTATTGGCATGGATGGAATCTGATCTGCCAAATGCACTAATAAAACAGACAGCTAATGGGGCACGGCATAGTTACATGGAGGCACCCAAATGTCATCTACCGGCGTATCTAGCAGCGGCACAAGACCAAACCAGCTCGGGCCGAGAAATATCAGGCCTTGCCATTCCCACGCATTTCCAGTAAGTCAGCCACTGCTTCCCATCTCACCACATACTTAAAAAGAACAATAAGAAAATAAAATAAAATAAAATTGTATAAATCTATCGATAGATGATATTCCTTCTACAGTCCTCAATACTCAATCATTCCTCCTATTCGCCTGCCGCCAGATAGCGCTGCAAAATACATTGAATAGTGCAGCGCGCGGAGATCAGATGCAGGGATCGAGACCTTCCGCCAATCAGCGTCGTTAGCGCCGGCTTCCCGCTCTCGAGACGCCCGCGGAGTTTTGACATTGAGATTTCTCATTACAGATATGATGGTGTAGTATTGACTGTTGTAAAGCTCAGATTTTGCTTGTTGGCTACAGCATTGACGCAGCTCGAGGAAAAATCCTGATTACTACAGATATTACCAAGCATAGACGCTTGCGGAGTTGAGCTTGACATTTTTGGAGAATAGCATGTACATGTATTCGGCTCCGATGCGGCCCCACGTCCGAATACTTGAAAGTATAGCGCATAGGACACGCAACTTCAGCTGCTCAAGACTGCAGTGATGAAATTTCGATTATGGAAATTGGGATACTGGGATACTATCATTGACAACATATTCACTAATGCAGAGAGAGTTTTTTTTTTTTTCCGCTGACAAAGCGCTGTTCATGACATGTTCGGTAGGCATCTTCAGAATCCATCACACTAGCGCTCATGCTCTCGCTTTCACTCTCCTGCATACACTCCTTCTTAACGCTCGTTGTGCGCCTAGTTTTGCGCCTAGTTTTATTATTTGAACTGCATTCTTGAAGATTCAGAGTCCATAGGGAGTATGAAGCCGTTATTGCAGCAAGTATCAGCCCATCTTATGCTGAGTCTTGCGTGTGTTACCAGTCTTGGACAATCCTTTCATGATCCGTACGGGTCTTCCGCTTTCAGCAAGAACAATAATAGCAATACAAGACTAAACATAAGATGTTGGAAGACTAACAGCCTATCACATAGCATCCTCAATGGCAAACATCTCTCAGTACATACCGCCGGATGAAAGAAACTTGCTACTCGTTTCCTTCAACGTTTGGGAGGCCTGGCTGGAGATACCACGCTCTAGAGACAAGTGTGTCTCATAAGCATTCCACGCCATGACCTCGTCCTACTTCTGCTACAGTATAATGGGCATGACGTATATCATGCATTTGGACTAGGATTGCCGACTCTGTGTGACGACCAATGGGCCATCTCATTAGACTCATAGCACCGCTCTCTCATGTAACACATGACACTCACACTCTCCTAGTAAAGTCCAAAAAACGTAGCAGAAAAGAGGAGGGGGGAATGAAAGACTACAGGCAGTATAGAGTCGAAGTAATACCAGCCTTCGGTCTACATACTATACGTTCCGAGAATGCCTCACACCTACCACCAGCCCCATCACGATCCCTCTACCGCGCAGTCCAACAGCAAGTAAAACGCCTTCAATCCCTCGAACAAAGCCCGCCCTCAAAGCCATTTTCCTAAGGATGTACCATTTGAACCCCCCCCGAGGAACTAGAAGCCAAACTTTTTTGGGGGCCTAAAAAACGCCGAAAAAAGTATATCTGGGTTCTGGCGCGGGCCGCCACAAACGGGCAATGGATCGAGCCGGCCATAGCCCCCCGGCAATATGGCCCCAGCTAAATAAGCCTTCATATCTCTCGAGGCACACAAAAAACGCCCAAAAAGCAACCTAGACGGCCATTTTAGTTTAATATTACTACTGCCGCCCTTTCTTTTTATTTCGTCATTCAAATCGAGAGGGACCTTTCGTGGACTTGTGTGTATGAGTAATATGGCACTCCCACCTCAATAGGGAAAAGGGAGAGTGTGAGTTTGACCGTTGTGGCTTCACGGTGAAGTCATCTTCCCCCCTTCTTTATTTTATTTTTACATTTTTCTCCTTCTCTTTTTTTGTTAACCCTCTTAGAGACATAAATAGCAAATGCAAAAGCAAATGCAAAAAGCAAATGCTACTCCCAAGGCGCTTTTGACCTTGCGTAAGTTGACCTTGACAGCGGGAATCGTGTACAACGCCAGTCTCAGTCCCAGCACACCGCATCGTCTGGGAGTACAAGATGGCTCTTTTCGGGTTTCTCAAACGCACACCCCCTCCATCATCTTTCCCAAAATGAGCTTGTGACTGTGTATCCCTTGAGAGAGCCCAGCGAGCTCCAGCAGGCATTCACATGTGAGATCTCTTTACGCGCCGGGTTGTGGGATGAGATCCTCCCATAGGCTCTTTATCACACCCCCTCCATCTTGCGCAAAGGGAAATAGTCGGTCAGTCTATTTGTCACGACGGGCATCGACGCCACTCTGGTTACAATTACAAAACCACCTTTTTGCTCTTTTTGTAGTTTCTGTTATACTGAGCACCGAATTAGGACGAAGAGAACTTAGTACGACCTAGTACCTCTTCCTTCTCTTAGTGAATAGGGTGTACATCTCGTCATACGCCAGGTCCACGCATCTGATACACCAGTCCGAATCTAGGCTCCTGTCTCAACTCTCCAAAACTCCCTCTTGTCTTTCCGCTCAAGGAACAAAACGACCAATCATTACGTCAAAGGCTGTGGGTGTGAAAATATGTGTTATGCGAGGGATCAAAATATGATATATGATCAAAAAAGACGATCCATATCGGTGCTATATATGGCACCGTATACCCGGCTATGATTCCCGAATAGTTGGGGCTTGTCTCGCTCAATTCGGGGACCAGACTAGCATTGCTGTCTCTGCTCCCTCCCTTGCGTAGAGGCAAAGAGGTAAGGCGGAAAAATCAGGGAGGGGCAGACAGACAAACAGACAGACAGAAAGGTGGCTCATTTCCTCCCTTTTTTTCCCCGGTGTGTGACGAAATACTACCGACATGCCGGGAACGGGAGGGAGGATGAGCTCGTGGAACACAATGCGAGGGCTGGACACTTTCCCCCCACGCTATGGCTACCAGCGGAGAGGGAGGCATTTTGCTGTTTTCTCACATCAAAAGGATTGAACAGTGAAGAAGTAGAGCAACAACTATACCGGTTTGCCCCGGTCATCAGATATCTGTGCTGTGAAAGCTGCCTTTCTGCTGCTTAGGCTGGACAGCATCATCCTCGCAAGGCTTGACCAGCCAACCATGCCATACTGTACGCATGCCAAGGGAACCACTACTACTTTTACTACTACTTTTACTACTACTTTTACTACTACTGCTACTACAGTGCTACTACCTTGTAGCCTAATACTAGTAACGCAGTGTTGGTTCTTTTTTTCCTCTTGTCCAGCCTGTCTCTCCCCTTGCTTTAGCGTCTAGATAGCTTCCCCGGTCTGCATTGCAGTGCTTGCGCAGGTCCAAGCAAGATAGAAAAAGAAAAAGAAAAAAAAAAAAACCTTGCTAGTGCTACCTTTATTCGCGTTTGTTGGACCAGAACCCAGATTTTTTTTTTTTTTTTTTTCCTCACGCCCACCCCCCCCTCTGACCCGAAATACTGGTTTGATCGCCAGACGCGTTCCCATCTCTGCGGTGCTGCTGCAAGCTGTGTAAGTGTCGTGCTGTGTACTTGCTCGCAGGAGTGACCAGGAATACACCGCTGCTCGTCGTACCTCTACCGCCAAGATACCCGCATCTCTGCTCTCATGCCTCTCATGCCTCTGCCTCTCTGCCTTTGCTCCCACTGATACTATTTCCCCCCCAGTGCCCCCCCGACAAAAGGCCACGGTCCATGGCCATCTCGGACGGTATCCGACCTGTACCCATACCCGCTCGACAGGTACCTCCCACGCCGGTGTACCGCCTCGATCAGCCCAAGATTCAGGTGCTGCACATCGCTCGTATTAGCAGCAAACCGCTAGTACGAGATAATACATACAGCTTTTGCTCCCAAAAACCACAGCCTGTGGGGACCCGGATGGAGCTGATTCGTGCGCGGATCGATCACTTCTCAGGCGCTCTCTGCTTTTCTCGGGATCCTCACCAACCAAGCAGCTGGACTCCCCACATCCACATCCTCATGCAGCCGGCCATCTGGGTTGCAGGTACACGCTCAGGCCGTACAGCACTCCGGCTGCTGGTTTCAGGTACTGGTCTGCGCATCAAGTACATTCCGTACTAGAGCCGGCGGTGCGCGCTGACGCTGCCCCGCGGGTACCAGACGTCGCCGTCGCTACCTGCCCGCGTCCAACAGTCAGCCCCGTAGCCGCGAGGTATCTGGATGCTGGATCGCCGCTGGCTCGATACCGGTTGGAGACGTCGCTCCATCGACTTGTACCTCAGGTACGAGTCCCTGATACCTGGGTTTGGCGCAGATCTAAAAAATCCTGTTCCCCACCCTAAAAATGGTCAAGGGCCCCTGCTTAGCGTCCGTTTTTTTTTTTCTCTCTCTCTCTACTGGCTGCTTTTGTCCATCCATAGCTTTCGTTAGATCCAGGCTAGTTGCTAGCGACACACCCCCCTCTCGATGGACGAGGGTCGAGGGTTTGATTCCGCTCAGTTTAGATTCTTGGCGTCGACCAGGGGAAATTGCCCGGGTGCTGGGCTTCTGGGGAGGTCGCAGTACAGCACGGCAGCATCAGCCAGCCGGCGTTGATGCTCCTCTTTTTGTCTGTTATAAAGATTCGCGCTCCCTCCCGCGAGCTAAGGGCTTTTGGTCTCTGGCAGAAACCCGATCTACCGAACACTCCATCTCTGCATCATTGCCAAAATCGATGATTGCGTCTTCTCCATCTTCTTCACTTCTCGACCTTCAGACACACTTTTTCTCCCTTTTAATAATAATCACTTTTTTCTTCGACCGGCGACTTACACACACTCCACTCCCCCTCCACCTACTATAAAGAAAGCCCTTGAGCTTATCCTCCTCCGCCCTGCACATCCATCCATTGGCTTATACGCCAAAGTCGCTCCAAACTTCCAAAGCCAACAAGAAGAGGCACAAACACACACAATCTCACACTCACACTCACACTCACACTCACACTCACACTCACACAAATCATTCGCCAGCCATGTCAGACACCGCTGGTCCCGTCGTCCAGAGGGAGGTGGACTTCATCCCGATCGAGGAACTGGTCGCCATGACTCCCACAGACATCTCCAGAGTGGCCATGACGGGCAAATTCCCCCAGAGACGAGGCCCCTGGTCCCCCGACGAGAGCTTCCGCCTCGTGACGCTCATCAACAAGACGGGCGCCCAGAACTGGGTCACCGTCGCCTCCTTCATGGGCTCCCGCAACGCCAAGCAGTGCCGGGAGCGCTATCACCAGAACCTCGACCCGTCCCTGCGGCACGACCCCATCAGCGAGGACGAGGCCGCCAAGATCATGGACCTCTACCACAAGTACGGCTCCGCCTGGGCTCGCATCGCCGAGCAGCTCCCCGGCCGGAGCGACAACGCCATCAAGAACTACGTCAACGGCCTCGTCAACAAGACCCGGCGTGCCGAGGGCCGGCTGGCGGGCCAGCACCCACGATCACGCACCGCCGCCAGGAGACGAAGCTCTGCTGCTGCCGCTACCTCTGCTGTTCTTGCTGCCACTTCTCTCTCAACGCCGTCATCGGGCAACTCAGCCGTGGAATCGCCCACCTTGTCCGACATGACCGAGTCGGATAGCGGAAACAACTACTCGCTCTCTTCCTCTTGGGGCCAGTTCCCAGCCAGTTCTACATCACATACATCCCAAAGAGTCTCTTCCGAGTGGTACCGCCCTCTCAGCCAGTCCCCGGAGCTCGCACAATCCCATATTCACCATGCGGCCCCCCATGGCCACCCGACTTTCAGAGTGTCTCCTTATGGCCAGACACAGCCTCGTCAGAACGGCTACGCCCAGCAGCAGGTGAGCCGGCGGCCCATGTCCCGCTCCTCAGAGCCCTCTTCCTCCCGACGCCTCAGCACAGATCTGGCCAAATTCTCTCTCTCTTCGCGCAGATCATCGCGTGATTCAAACATGTTTACTCCATCACCGACCCTCAGCGTCTCCGCAGCCACTTTGCCACAGGGCCGCAGAGCCGATCCCAGAATGGCCATTGGGAACTTGCTTGGTTAAAGCCTAATACTGTCTTTACGACAATTTTTCCTTTCGTTTTACTTCTTCTCCATCATCTCTTTTCCGTATCTCCTTGTATTATGTCATGTCCTTTTACTACTATTTCTTTTTATTATCCATCACTTGGCCTCTCTACTCGAGACTGGCTCCACAAACATTTTTTTTTTTTTTTTTTTGTTTAGGCAAGCACGCGCTCTGCCTATTTTAGCATAGCAAATCTTCTTTGTTTTTATTTGCTTTTACAGGAAAATCATGTATATCACGAAGGAACAAACAAGGCGCTTATGGAATCGTTCATCACTCCCTGCCGTCCTCAAGAAATACGGAGGGCGATGAAGGAAAGGGAAAAAGTGCTTTTTGTAATTGGGATTTCAACTTTGGCTTTTTATAAATACCCTCAATAGCTTCTGAGTGAAGTCTATCCGACCGTTTTTTTTTTTTTTTTTTTTTTTTTTTTTTTTTTTTTTTCTATTTTTAACCTTGTCTTGTCTTGTTTTATTTTGTTTGTTTTTGGCTCGAGTTTATTAGCCTTCGATGGCCTTTTTTATGGTGATGGAAAGGGGGGGGAGCTGCTCACGAGGACAGAACAAAAACTCCATAATGATCGTAGATCGCGAGGCAGAAGTCCCGGTGTTTCGTTTGTACCAAATAGATTTAGATCGGCCAATAACAACGCACCATTTAAGAATTTCCTTTTTCCACTCTTAACACTTTCTTCACTTTTCTAAAACAAATAAGAGTCCTGTAAGTATGTATTAAAAATTAAAAAAAAAAAAAAAAAAAAAAAATTAAATGGCTGCCTCAGCGCGCCCGCCTCCTTAGTGTGTGGACCGGTATAGTGTGCGTTCCTTTGAAAACGCCGGCTTTTAGACTGGCAATTTCCGCTCTAGCTCAGCTGCACAGGACAGAGTTTGGGGCAGAGCATCTTCTTCACAAACAGTTGGCTACACGTATTATATAATCACTTCATAAATAATGCAATCAAGTACCAGTTCTGTCCAGTTCCCGGCGTGTTTGTGATTGTTGCCGCTGCGCAAAACCCGAGTTCCATTCTTGTCTCTCTGTGTCATCAGAACCCCAATCAGCCAGTGAACGAGAACGAAGCAAGAAATCTGAGTAATACCAGGCCCTTCCTCCCCTTTGCATCCTTGTCAATACTCTACAGCTGCGATCGAGAACCAGGTATCCCATTCACGGCGATCTAAGCTTGAGAGTGCCATCGGAGCGAGTCAACGGCTTTGCGGGCCCTGCTTGATGCAGCTACTTACTACCTGGTAACAAGCTACAGATGCTTCTCCTCCCACACCCCCCCAGTCAGCCATGGGAAAGAAAGAGAAGAAGAAGAAGAAGAAGAAAAAAGTACCCTGTCACCTGTATGGCCATTTTTTTTTTTTCCTCGTCCTCATCTCCCAGAACCCCCCAGTTCGTTCGGGGGGGGGTGGGAGTGAGTGAAGAGGAGGGGGGCCACACTTTCTGACCGTTGAGATGGCCCTAAGAAGAACTCACCCAAATGCAGTCGTGGTAAGAAAAAGAACCATCAGATAGAGGGGAAAGGCTCCTCCCACCTACGCATGCCTACTCGTCCGTCCATCCATACGCCGCCCCCTGTCCAGCGATGATATGCAACGGCTAGTGGGCAAGTATTGCTACACCCTTCGCTCTCTCGCTCTTTCACGCCCTCACCCCCCCTTGCTCGGGTTTACGGCGGAAACTTGAACGAGAGATTTGGCGACTTTTTTGGTGAGTAGCACAAAGCAGGTATGGAGATGTGCGCGATGTCTGTATGTGGCTACTAGTCAGTTGGTCGGTGGGAAAGGGTGAAGGGGGCACGCAGTGGTCTGGGAGGGCTACCATTGCGAGGCTTTTCGGGTCCAGGGCTAGTACAGTATCAGATGGGAAAAGCGAAACAAAAAAGAAGCAAAAAGAAAAAAAAAATTCTCAGTGCTTCTATTCGTCTATAATACGAGCAGTCGAGAAGAAAAGCGAAACATCGTCGCTCGCTTGCTCGGGAGCAAACAGAGGGGGGAGGGGACAAATCTTCTTCTCCCCCCCTGGGCATTCCTTCACAAAGCAGCGTCGCAATGGTATACGTTCTTGGCATTATGACATATATCCTTAGACTCCTTCTGGTTTGTCTATCCGTCTATCCCTCGGTAGAAAAAAAAAAGGCGGGCCATGCCGGTGATTGGGACTGGCGTGCTCGGTAGCTGCAAGCTTCCCCGAACGGCCGACGGTGAAAAAGAAGGGGCCTCGATTATTGTTTTTTCGCCAGCCAGCCCCTAAACTATAGCGGGGAGGACAGCCAGGCGGGCCTCGTCAAAACGGTTTTTCGTTGCTTGTTCCCTCGATGATTTTTTTTTTTTTTAGCTAGGCAATCTCTATCGCTTTTTATATCGCATTGCATCGCATCGCATCGCATCGCATAACATCGTATCTCCATCGTGGTTTAGCGCAGCCAGCACCCGCAGTAACAGGGATCTAAGTACATGTACTCTGTACTACTCCTAGTAATACCCAAAGTACGCATGGCTAGGACGACACAGAAAGACATGGAAAAGCACCCAAGGCGTCGACGTCAACAAACACAAAAAAAAACGCCAAAATAATACAAACACAGTGCTAGACATGGGCAAAGTGCTGCGGTGTAATGCGTCCAGCAGCATTTGCTCATCTCATCGGCCCCCAAGCGCCGCCATATCGGGCACAGGAGGAGCGAGAAAACGAAGAGTCAACAGCCAGCCAGCCAGCAAAAAAAAAAAAAGGGTTCGACCAGGATCAGGCACTATACTGTACTATCCACGACAAACAAGACAGCTCACACACACACACCCTCCAGAGGCGTGCGTCTAGCAAATCCCGAAGCTGTTCGGACGCATGTCCCGAAGCCTTGTGCTCAGCCCTTGACAGATCCGCTGCCGAAGGTGGGGGCGCGCTGCAGGGGGTGCGCGTGATTGGCCGCGGCGGAGCGCACGGGGCAACGGCGTCGAGATTCCCGGTTTCCTGCAAAGCTGGAGCTCGAGGTACCGCGGCGATACTCGTTCGATTGCCCAATCGAGCTAGAGTGTCTCAGTACTGCGCAGGTAGAGCGAATTGGACGATGACCGCGATTCAATCCAAACCCCAGAGAGATCTGCCTAGTGCCACCACCACCACCACCACCACCGCCGCCGGCTGCTAACCTGTAAGCCACCTCTCCTCTTTTTCTCCTACTGCTAACCCGTCTGGCACGGCATAGTAGCAGCGCCGCCTACCGATATTTCTCAACCTTCCCGTGCAAGTCTGAGGCGTTTCTAGTCCGGGAATCGTCTTTTCCATCCTTCTCCATCCATAGCTCCCCCCTTTCCCCGAACGCTGCCAAAAATTGCCCGGTCCGTCCGCCACAATTTCCTAACCGTTTTCCTTCAAATCTGCCAACGGTGACCATTGTCGTCATTACTAGCCAGTTTAGTTCCAAGGCGGCAAATAAAATAAAAAAAAAAAAAACCCAATAATTCATCTAGTCTAAACACGCCCCCCCTTTTTTTTTTGGCTTCCTTGTCGAGCAAAGTGATCAAGCTCGCCCGTCCGTAATCCCATCGAAGCCGTGGTCGTAATCATTGATGGGTCCAGCTGAGCTTCCCAACCCACTTGCCAAACGTCACGGTACGTATCATGTACAGTACCTAGGTACTAGGTAGGTACGCACTTGGACCTCCTGTCATATCAAAAGAGTAAATAAAGTCAAAACAGACATAATCACAAGCCAATAACCATAAAACTGACTCGAAATTGCCTTACCCAAACTCCCCATGCTGCCGTTTTACGTCTGTTCCCGTGCCTTGATCTGGCCTTTGCTTCCATGATCCCTGCTGCCGCGGCTTCTATCATGTTTTCCACAACCTCCGTGTTTCAAGGGTCTCCGCAACGCCCCGAAATCTTCGTATCGTAAAGGTAGCCTGCATGTGCAGTACAATGCATAGGTACCTAAACTACATGGGTGTCAAGGGTTATTTAGCAAAACTTAGTGCCTAGTTCAGCTGTCTTCTGCTCGCCACTCCTTTCCGTTTTCTATTTCTTAGTTTAGCAGGTGGTTCTCTCGGAAAGTTGGCATCCGAACGAAAAGGATTTTGCGATAACCAACGTTGCGCAACTTAGACTACTTTTAGGCTTCCAGCCAAGAAAAAGAAACGAGCCAACAACAATAACAGGGGGTGGGGAATGAACAAAACGAAACGAAACAATAAAGCGGGAAAGAAAGAAAAAAAAAAAAAAAAAGGCTTTCAGGCGACCAAAAGCAGAATTAAGTTTGCCTCTTGTTTAGCCCCCCTCTCAGCTGCTGCCCAGCATTCTTTAGCCCTGCTGAACCACCAACGTCATGTATATTCGATGTGCCATGTACCAGCCAGCGGCTGGAGATTTGTGATTTGTGGCCATAGCTCTGGGGCGCCGCGGCACGACACGAACGCCCAGCTTGTCAAGAAGAACAGCAGCCAACCAGACAGTCAACCAACCAGCTGTTCCAAGATACATGCACATATGGCGACGAGGACTCAGCTCTGGCCTGTGCAGCACAGCACAGAACAGCACTGCACATCATCCATTATCATTATATGTAGGTACTTCCCCGAGTGTCCTATGCAACACCTGCCTCCCTGGCACCTACTGCAAGCAAGCATGAGTATTATTAGTAGTAGCACTAAATGAAAAGGGCTATCCGTCCCTCATCAATGTATAACGGCTTCCCTCGGCACCAGCCGCTCTCCCAGGTTCTTTTGTCTGCCGGGACGCCAATCTGACAAAAAGACCTGGAGTAGCAAGCAGTAGTTTAATAACGAAGTACGATGCGGTACCCAGCAAAAATGCCCCGGTGTGCAGCATTAGTGGTTTACGGTATATTAGTGAAGAGGCTGCCAAACCGCTACTCATCTCAATCCCACTGTCAAGAACTTACCTGCAGCCTCCACTCTATCTCGCGCGTCTCGCTTTTGAGCCGTTTCGCGAACTTGTTTCTCTGCTCCTCATTTACTTTCTCTCTCTCGATTTATTTAATTTTTTTTTTTTCTTTTTTTTTTTTCCCCATTTCCCTTGCTCGCGCATTGCGCTTGTCTAGGTAGGGATCCTAGTGAATCTGGATTAACCGGACCGGTAGCCAATACATACACATCCGCGTATATCTATATGCTGGCGACAACTCACTAAACCACTGCATCCAGCATACTTATCGGCATCCATTAATAGGAACCTTGAAGCATGACAAGCACGGCTTCTTCCTCCCAAACATGCCCTGCAAGGGAAACTCTCTATGCTTCGTCCCGTCCACGCGCTAGTCCCCTCCCGTCACTCACTGCATCGCACCATCACAGCCATTCCGTCGCTTATCTAATCCCCCTCCCACAGGCAACCCCCTTCTCTTCGGAAGCCGGTAAATTCAACCGCCCGTCCGTTGCGCTGAATCCGGCTCCGGCTGTCGCGCGCATCCATCCCCCGTCCCAAACAGTCAAAAGCCACACCAAGCCACACCCGCGCTTCTTTTTCTTCTGCTGCCCCCCGTGCTGACGTCGTATGGCATCACCCCCCCAAATCAATCTCCAAGTAGGCATATCAATCTGACATATGACAATCTTATTATTGTGCGCGCCATCACCCATCTGGAAAAAACGGTTTTCGTTACCATACCTACTAAATTCTAATCAGCTGGCCTTTTTTTTTTTTTTTTTTTTTTTCCCACAGAGCAGCGGAAGCTGTGGTTGGCTCAAGGGTAAAAGGTAAAAAGGCAAGTTGCTGCGAGACTAGAAAACAACTTGGAAGAGCCAAAACGAAGCATCTCATCGCCCTTCTAGACCACCGTTTTTCTTTTTTTTTTTTCTTTTTTTTTTTTCTTTTTTCATTTTGCTGTCCATCTCATGCAGGCAAGGATCTTTAAAATTGTAGATAAGCACACGTCCATCATTCTTCCCGCCCCCGCCCATCTTAGCCAAGCTCTTCTTCTGCTTTCTTTCTTTCGTTCTGCTCGCTTAACCGTTGTATGAGTGCTAGTCATGGGTCTTCCATATGACCGAGAATTACGCCTTCCTATCTGGTACCACTGTTAAGTGTGCCTGGGTATTATGGCTTCGGAACACGTCCGATGCCTATATTGCCATGTACAGTAATGGCAGCAGCAATACGTAAAGAAATTAAAGGCCTTTATACAACGTATAGGGTAATAGAGACGCATTGCTCACCTCACCCGCTTACCTCACTGTCAACTTGGATTAATATGTATACAAGTGTTCGTACATGTGGAAACTACCTGGTATTATCACTGCCCCCTAAACTCGTAAGCGAGGATAGAAGAAGAGAGACAAGGCAAAGAGGGAGAGGCCATGTTCTATTTTCCAATTTTGCGTCTTCAAACGTTCTTTTCTATATGCGCTCCCTGACCACAGGGGGAAAAAAGGAGGAAAAAAAAAGATTTTAGTGTTACATCGTGATATATATATGTATACTATTAATACAATGTCGAGTGATTTGCTCCTCTCAACTCTACTCAACATAGCCAGACCTAGCCACACTGTTCGCAAACAATTCGCGGCATCTCACCTTGCTCTCCAGTCTTGCGCACAACAGGAACGCGCCACTCAGTTTCCGGTGCAGACTATACGTCTCTTCAGGGGGTGGAGCCAACCGCTCGTGAAGCATAACCGGGATAAGCGCCTTCACACGCTCTGTGATGGTCTGGTCCTTGAAGTCGTAAACCTCCGGGGCTGAGTCCAGGAATGGCTCCGCCAGCGTAAGCACAGATTGGATGTGAGCATCCAGCATCGTCCGGCTTTCGTGGCCTGTCAAGTAGCCTAGACCCTCCGAAAACTTCTTCACACCCTCTCGGTCAGACCGCGATGCAGACTCGAGGAGCCGCACGTACTGCGAGATGAATTCATCCGGAAACTCCCGAGAAGCGCCAAAGTCGAGGAGCTCAAGCTTGTTAGTTGCTGCGTTGTAGAGGAAGTTGGTCCAGTTGGGGTCCGTCTGCATGAACTTGAACTCTGTAATCTCCCGTAAGCAGAGCCGCAGAATCTGCGTACCGATCCAATCACGTTGCTCTTGAGTAAACGAGTTAACCCGTGTTACGCCAATACCGTCGAGAAAGTCCATGGTCAAGACTTGCTTGCCAGAGGCTTCTGGGTACACATCCGGGGCCTCGAAAACGTCTTGTTCGCCTTGGAGGAGCTGCTTGTAGCGTGTGGCGCATTCCGCCTCGCGCAAATAGTCGCATTCCCAGCCCAGCTCTAGCCTGGCGTTGTCAATTGTCTTGTTTAAATAGAGGCCCCTGGGGAGGAGTTTCGTAGCCGTGAGCAAGATGCCAAGGTTATCCAGATCCGAGTTGATGGAATCTGCCACGCCAGGGAACTGAATCTTCACCGCTACTCGCCTCTCGTTCGACTTGAGAACGGCTTTGTGCACCTGGCCGATTGAGGCAGCGGCAATTGGCTTTTCCTCGAATTCACTAAATAGCTCTCGCCACTCAGGCCCAAGATTATTAGCCAGAACCCGGTCCCGCTGCCATGCTGGCATGTAATCAGCCCGGTCCTGAACCCGTTGCAGCACTTCCTGGAGAGGGGCTGGTAGCATTTTGGAATCCTGGAAGCTCATCATTTGGCCTAGCTTCAACGCAGCACCCCTCATGCGAGATAGCTTTGCGACCAATCTCTCCATGTTCCCGCCACTGAGCAGCACAGATCCTTCACCACCTCCTCCAAAGGCTCTGCTCATACTCTCTGTTACCGCTCCACCCAGCATTCCAGCTGCCAGGCCGCCATAGTTTAGTATTCGACTAAAGCGGGTCGCCGGCACTTTTGACTCTCGCAGCTGATAAGTGTGCGCGTTTGCCTGTGCTGTTTCAGGGATGACTGATGCTTTCACGGTTTCAACCATTTCCTGATCTACCTTGCTAGCGTCCAAACGCTTGTTGGCAGCAGCAACAGTCTCTGCCACGGGTTGAGGTTCAGGTGGTGCAGAATCCAAAGAATCAGATTGTCGTATATTTGGCTGCTGAGATTCTCGGCTAATATCATCGGCGTAGCTGTGTTTGGCTTCAGGAGCAGTTGTAGGCGTAGGTGTTGCGGCATCAATAGACTCAACGGGAGGAGGTGGTGGTGGAGGTGGCGGCCAGTGTCGCAGTGGATGCTCCTTCGCAGCGCCGCCAGAAGAAGCCTTTGTCTGACGCTCTCCTGGTCCTCTCTGTTTGCGTAATGACTCCAAGATATGAGAGCCACGAGTAGTATGAAAGATGTTGACATCAACGCCTTCAGGTGCGCCTAATTTCTCATCGAGCTCCTCTCTAGTTGGTGGTTGGGTAGATGCCTGCTGCAGCCTTTGCCGGACAAAGTCACCATCTGGTATTGAAGTCTTGAAAATCGACTGCTCGCGGGGCTTGAAGTCCGCAGGCCTTGGCCCTTCAGGAGCCGTTGTAGATGATACAGGCTGCGAGCTCTTCTCGACAACAGCCTCAGCATTCACAAACTCGCTGTTAGTGGCCTCGCTACCGCCCCTTGGCTCTTTTTCTTTCTCCGGCGCTTCCTCCGTTCGCACTGAAGCAGCGGCAGCAGCATTTCGATTCCTCAGCAGCGCCCCAACACTCGATGTCCTGCTGTAGACATCGAGCTGCCGGCCGCGAAGAGCGACATGCTTGGATGCGACGGACCGGGAGGCGCTGAGCACTGCCGCGAGGTCAATCGCAAAATCCACAAAACCCATGTGGAATTGAGCAGCCACTAATCACCGGGCACGCATAAAAGAGCCAAAAGTCGCTTTACGAAAGTGTGAGCCTTCAGAAACGATCCGTCCAAGCTCTCATGTGAAAAAGGCAGCTAAGTTTTAGCGGTCGTCAAAAATATGCAGTTAAGCGGGGCAGATGCGAGTTGCGGAAGCTGGATGTCATCGGCAGCCACGGGAGGTACCTGTGAGAAAGACCCATTCTATTCAGTTCTGGCTTGTGTGAGCCTTCTGTATTGTATTCTAGTTTATACTAATGGATACCTTAGTAGATAAAATAAATCGATAGCATTTGTACATCTCCAAATGTGTACCAAGGCATGATCTTGATCTTTTGCCAATGTCCCTGTCCAGGAAAACTCCGCGCTAATAATCCGGGCTCAGAAAGAGCCTCAAAAACATTTCAAATTGATACAAAAGTAAATGCGCTGTCAAACGCTCCATTATTCTTTTCCAAGAACAGAAATTTATCGCATGCGGCGTCATATCTCGTCGAAATAACAAGAATTTGAAGTGCATCATGTTGATTTGGGTGGCACTCTGCTGACACTCTTCAAGAGTGAACTTTTTGGCTTCCTCGGAGTTGCCTGTCCAAAGGAATCCACTGCTCTCCCTCTCATCGGGGTCGCCATCTTGTTCAATAATCTTTGCGCAGCCGGAGTCAGCCCTCCTGATAGTCTGGGCCCGCTAGTGAACCTCGGCGTCTCCATCTTAGCAGCCTTTCCCGTAAATCCGTTTCGTTGAGAATCGCTTTTGGATTTCGATATTCGCTCCACCATTCGTTCATGAAGAACTTCTCGCTTTCTCTGGTCTTGTATCTTAAAAGGATTTGTGGCATCTCCAGGCCCAAGATTAATCGGTGCTGGAAGACGTATAGATGCGGCATCATTGTCGTCGTCTTCGTCGTCTACAAAGGCGTAGCCATTCACGCGAGGAGTTTCACCACCACCGACAACACTGGAGTCGGCGTCATGTCGCCGCGGCCTACCCGCAATCGCATCACGAACCGACGACATGGTTGGTGACGGAGGTCGCTGTGACACATGCGGTTGCGGCATCCTCGTGTTCTCATAGCTGATCGACCTTGGCGCCATGCGAGAGAGCTCCTCGGTGCTTTCAGCAACGGTTTTGACGCCATCTTCTAGGCCTGCCGGCTGAAACATCAAGCCATTCCGAGGGGCGACTTTCCAAGAATCTGGCTGTGCAGGTCGCTCATCATTATCTTTGATAGCCAACCGATCTCTCTTATATCCGTCATCGACAAGACTTCGCGTCTGTTCCAGTCTATCTGTGATCTCTTTCTGTTTGATCATCTGCTTAGAAGGAAGCTTGTTGCCGCGCCAAAGCCAATCGTACTTATCAGCCTTCTTCTGGTTTTGCTTGTCGATCAGCTTGTAAAAGCTCTCGTTATCCTCGCTGGTGTAGGTGGCCTGAAATTTGGATAGGCTCAGATTAAAGTCCGGCCGCGTCTTGTCTTGTGCAACGCTTGTTGCCACAGAGGCTGGAGTATCGCCGACAAAGCTGGTAGGAGTCCTGTTGCCGTTTATGGTATTGAATGATGGCGCCGGGGTTGATTTTCGGCCAGGCGTCATGACGTGGCGAAGCCTCTGGCTAGCGCTTGATATCCAAGCAGCGTCTTTCGACTCCATAGCGTCCAGGTACTCCTGCTGGATCTGCGTCTCTAATAAGCCTGGGAAGAAGTCCCTTGCGATAATCTGAGAGAGCGCCTCGGTGTAAGTGTCCTCGTCCAGCACTTTCTTGGGTCTTTTGAT
Source organism: Trichoderma asperelloides (assembly GCA_021066465.1). Classification (NCBI taxonomy): domain Eukaryota; kingdom Fungi; phylum Ascomycota; class Sordariomycetes; order Hypocreales; family Hypocreaceae; genus Trichoderma; species Trichoderma asperelloides. The sequence continues at coordinate 88,880 of JAJKFY010000014.1, forward strand.
CTTCTTTGCGCGAGGCGGAGGCGGCATCAGGGCTGTGTCGGTGCTCTTTCGCACCAGGGCGTTCGAGGACCCGGCCGTGGAATCCATCGCTGACCGTGGGAGAAACAGAACCTGCGACACGAGATCTATCCGCTGTATTATATATTTGTTTGTGCTTTTATTGTTTCCGCTGTTTTTTTCCTGTAATGTGGTTTGTCGATGGCTTCTTTTGTTTTGATAATGTATGAGTTGAAACCAAGTCTAAAGTGAGTCGTCGAAATCACGGGCAGAGCCGCTTTGTACTAGGCCGTTGGAAGTACTCCGGACTACTACCGTCGCAGCAGCAGGGTTCAATGTCACTCGCCCCACTCGCCACCACATGTATGTACTTGAGGCTGCTAATGATGCATCGTTGCATCTATCCGAGGGCCAATGCCCAAACGCTGCAAAAGCCACAGCCTAGCCTTAGGGCTGCCGCGCCTGGGAACACGCCGTTAGCAGGCGCTGGAGATACCCACAGGGCACATGGCAGCGGCAATAGCACAGTGCTCACAGGGGGACGAGCCTATAAAGCCACGGCTAGCCTGCTCGCCTCCTCATCTGGACTCCCTTGCTAGCCCAATCCAGCGGTTTCGGCAACCCACTTCTGGCATCCCCAGTTTATCGGATTCTCTTTATTTTTGGGCACTATTGCGAAAAGTCCGACCCGTTCGTCTGTCTCAGATCTTTCTCAACCTGAAGGCGCTCGTGACGTTGACCGGCCGAGGAGAAAGAGCCGACGTTTCTTATACACGGCATCTGTTGCAACCCCCCCGATTCTCAGATCCTGCGAACCTCCCCCACCAAGGTCTGGCGCACGCGATATCATATAATCCCGGCATATACCTTTTTCTTATCTCCCTGCGTGCTCCAGTCCTGGGTATCCCGCTTCACAATGTCGCAAACAGCCGTCGACCTCAAGAACCAGGGAAACAAGGCGTTCGCTGCTGGCGATTGGCCTACGGCAATCAGCTTCTATGACAAGGCCATCGCGGCAGACGCTACCGAGCCCACATTCTTTACCAACAGAGCCCAGGTTCGTGACAACCCATCTTGGCCCGCTCTCAGGAACCATATTGAGGAACCCAATAACTGACTGGCTGCAATTTACTCTATAGGCATATATCAAGACTGAAGCATACGGATATGCCATCGCCGACGCTACGAAGGCGATCGAGCTCAACCCAAAGCTGATCAAGGTACAAGCCCACGAATACCACACGTAAAAGAGCTGGGAGGCTAAGAACTATGGTCTTTCGAAATCTAGGCATACTTCCGACGTGGTCTCGCCCGAACTGCCATTTTAAAACCGAAAGAAGCCATCGAAGACTTCAAAGAATGCGTCCGGCTAGACCCCACCAACAAGGATGCGCGGCTCAAGCTAGAAGAGTGCAAGAAGATTGTGCGCCAGTTGGCCTTCTTTGCCGCCATTGAAGTTGGAGATGAGCCCTCGGCTGCTGAAGGACTTGATGTGGAGTCCATGGTTGTTGAGGAGGGCTATGATGGAGTGGCGCTAGGAAATGAAATGACACAAGAGTTCATCGACGATATGATTGAGAGATTCAAGACCGGCAAGCTCATTGCCAAGAAATACGTCTATCAGATCCTCATTGCAGTCAAGAAAATCGTCTATGATGAGCCTACTATGGTGGAGATGGAAGTTCCTGAGGGCGTCGAGCTCACCGTTTGTGGCGATACCCATGGTAAGCAAAACTTGGTCAATTTGACTGTGCCAACATGCTAACATTTGTCAAATTCAGGCCAGTACTTTGATCTTATGGAGCTGTTCCGACGGAACGGCCACCCATCAGATAAACATTGGTACTTGTTCAACGGCGACTTTGTCGACAGAGGATCCTGGTCCACCGAGATTGCACTATTACTCTACGCCTATAAGTGGCTGCGACCCAAGAACTTCTTTTTGAACAGAGGAAACCACGAGACAGACGACATGAACAAGGTATACGGCTTCGAAGGCGAGTGCAAAGCTAAGTATAATGAGAGGTAAGCATCTCCCTGCCCAAACGGAATCTTGACATGAATAGTATGCTGACACTCCCCATAGAATTTTCAGGTTATTTTCCGAGAGTTTCTCTGCATTAGCTCTAGCAACATTAATTGGATCTAAATATCTGGTTCTCCACGGAGGTCTGTTCTCCGATGATAAGGTCACATTAGATGATATCCGAAAGCTGAACCGACACTCGCAACGCCAACCTGGCCAGGCGGGTTTGATGATGGAAATGTTGTGGACTGATCCCCAAGATGAGCCCGGCCGGGGACCCAGCAAGCGGGGAGTCGGCATGCAATTTGGCCCAGACGTTACCAAGAGATTTTGCGAGAACAACGGCCTGGAAGCTGTTATTCGAAGTCACGAAGTGCGCATGGATGGCTATGAAGTACAACACGATGGCAAATGCATCACCGGTTCGTCACCTCCCATTGATTGACTATTCTTTTTTCATGTAACGGTAAAGCTAACAGCCGTGCCCTTTAGTCTTCTCTGCTCCGAGATATTGCGACTCAACTGAGAATAGGGGTGCTTACATCAACATCGGACCTGATTATAAGCTCCGGTATGAACAGTTTGATGCGGTACCACACCCGAACATTCGGCCGATGGTGAGTTTTCCTTCTCTATCCTCCCCAATATCTATATCTCTCATTCTTGCTATGATCATAATGGAGTCTAACGCGATCTGCAGGCATATGCCCAAAACTCCCTTATGTCATCTCTAATGTAAGGCCTCCGGGTTGAGGGAAGAGCGGAGGAAGAAGGATGTATATGAGCCAGAGGCATATATATACCCCTGCTTCTGGGTATCCAACAGACTATCAAAAACAGTAAAACGTAAAATGTAGAATAAATCACGGCCAGGTAAAAAGGCGGCACTTAGATATACCCTTTGCGGTTAGATATTTTAGGTTATGCAGCACCAATGCCTCAGTCATTATTCCACAACTGATCTTGTCCATCGCTTCCGGCCATCATACCAAGCCAGTCAGAGCATTGTTTGATGCGTAAAAGGCGCTTGCCGCCCCCATCACTCGTGCCTTTCCAGGCAGTAAGCGCAGCAGCAAAGGGGCCAAGGTCATCTCGAGGCACTCGGATCCAGCATGCAGATGCTTCAACTTTGAGTATATCGAGAGAGATTGCAGTTCCTGTTATTCCAAGAAACTGGGTTACAGCGGCCGTGCAATAAGACTTGACTTGAAGGTTGTCCAATTCATCGGCTGCACCAGGAGGATCCGTCAAGAGCTCTAGATGGATGTATGAGAAGGACGGCGCTTTGATGGTGCATGTGAGGAGCTCGTGAGATTTTTGCAGTCTTGACTTTTCGACTATTGATCTCTCTGGGTCTTGGCTATTGAATTGATCCATCGTTTAGGGCGTTTAGACGAAAAGAAATAGAGCATTTATAGAGTTTGGAGTGCTGGTTGAATTTATCTGAAGGGTGAAAATCTAAGTTGCGTTTGTTGCATGTTTTTTTTTTTGGGATAGGTGCATTATTTCGTAGTGCTAGCTTAGGCGTAGTTGATGAATACATACAAGTACTAGGTATGTAGTTGGTAGTTGGAGCGCTTCTAGCAGCAAAATAGGATGTGATATAAAGCACTTTCATATTATAGATTACGTATAAGCAGAGCACTACTTTGAACAGAATGTTACATATCTTTATGTAATTTAATCTAATTGATCAGGTTCGAGTATATGGCACTTCATCTTCGTCAGCTGTACATGCACAAGGGCCCTCCACGCCTCGGAAGCAATTCCGCACTAGCGCTCCTCCAACGCCTTTCCCTTTCCGCCACAGCGATTCCCTTCATCCAACCTCTCAGCCTTGCCAACCAACTCGCGACTCCTTCACCAACCGTTGCGTATTTGCCATCCATCGCACAGCCATGTCCAGCTTCGTCACCCCCGGCCAGCAGCGCTACCTGCGCGCCTGCATGGTCTGCTCAATCGTCATGACATACAGCGTAAGCGCGCCTACAGATCCTGGCATACAAACGAGTCCAGCTCCAACGCTGCTTCTTACTGTTGGCTAACCCCCAATCCGCGCCCGCCTGCGAACAGCGCTTCCGCGACGAAGGATGTCCCAACTGCGAAGAGTTCCTGCACCTCATAGGCTCGCAGGACCAGATCGAGAGCTGCACGTCGCAGGTCTTCGAGGGCCTGATAACGCTCGCCAACCCTTCCAAGTCATGGGTGGCCAAGTGGCAGCGTCTGGATGGCTATGTGCCCGGCGTGTACGCGATCAAGGTTTCGGGCCAGCTGCCTGATGAGATTCGATCATCACTGGAGGATGAGTATAGGATACAGTACATCCCGTACGTCTATTCTATCACGAGATATGGCGATGCCTTTCACGTTAGGGCGGGTGCAAAAGAGAGAACAAGAAGGCTGACTTGATGATCTGTAGGAGAGACGGCACGCAGACCGAAGCCGATGCTTAAACGAGCGAAGATGGATATTCACAGCATAATTTGGCTTACAACAAAGGGAAGGCGAATACGGCGTTTTGGCAATAGAAATGAGTTTTTGGAAGACCAAGATATGATAATATCCAAGTTGTTGTTTAGTCATTATGGTATCTATGGTAATGCTACACGCAGCAAAAAAAATATATATCCGTTCCCATGTACAATATATAATCGCTCTATCAAATGTAAAGGGAGAAAACGCCATCCATTATTCGCCATGCCCGAAATGTGCCGTGTCTTTTTTACTGATTTCTTTGCTTTTTGCCACTAGGCATTCCAAAACCGACCGAACCGCTTGGCCTTTTCCTTTCTAGCTCCTCCTTCATGATCCTCTCGGCTTCGCTCATCTTCTTGGGCTGCTGTATCAAAGAACCCTTCTTCGACCCCGAAGCCAACGCGTTCTTCTTTGCTTGGGCAAACACATTTTTCGTCTGTGGCTTATCACCAAGCTTTAAGGATATTCCACCGAAGCCTCCCTTGCTCGCGGCTGGCTTTGGCTGCTCTTGTGGCGCATCGGAATCTGCTTGCTCGCCCTTGTCGGCGTCTGTTGATGCCTCTGGCTTCTCTTCTGATGCCTTCTGGGCCTCCTCCGGCTTAGGCTTCGTACCAAAAGACAGTTTAATCTTTTCGCCATCCTGTCTTTTGAGTTCTCTACCCTCTTGCTCTTCTTCTGCGTCTCCATCGCGTTTACCGGCGGCTTGCTCGGCTCGCTTGATCTGTTCTCGAATCATACGCTGTTCAATTTCTTCGTCGCCTTGGTCTTGCGCTTCTTTCCGCCTCAGAGCCTCTTGCCGTCGCAGGGCGTCAGGGGAGTTATCGATCCAGCTGATGTGAAATCCCTTCTCGTTCTCCTCCACCCGACACATTCCCTCTCTTCCCAAATATTTGGCAAACTCGGTCAGCGACGGCCATTTCGTCGCGTTCATGTGAATGTGTTCTTTGTTGGCAATGTATTCTTGGTAGAAATGGTTGATCTGCACCTGTTTCTCTCCATGACCCGTCTTCAATAGCTGCAAAAAGTCCTTTAGGAACTCGTCGCTGTATTGGTTGATGTATTTCTTCGGGTCCTCGCCGACGACGAGCATTTGTCGCACGTGGCCTTCAGACTGGGTATGCATTTTGAATCCATTGGCATCGCGGCATTGCTTTTCGCAAACTTGGCAATACCATCTTAGACGCTGGAGACCCTTTGACTTGAGCCTGTTGCTCAGGTATTTCGTCGAGCCAACCTCGGCTTTGGGCATATTGAAACCTTGGCGCGAAAGTTCGGAATCAAAATCGTTTGCTTGAGTTGTTCGCGTTTAGATATTACGATTTGATAATAAGAAAGGTAAAAAGTCGTAGGAGCGTGCGATTAGATTGGGACACAAATGTTTATGGAGATGGTGACGGTAGTTATCTCTGGGGTTCAGCCTTGCAGTGGAAAGAAAGCTAAATCTTATCGCCCCATTACGAATGCCATTACCGAGAATTTTCCGATTCTATTACCTCAGCCTTATGGCTGTCAACAATAATTCCAACGATGCGAGCTAGCGCTAGTATGGTTTATATATTTAGCACCTACATCAACTCGACGCCTTTCTAGATTCCTCACACACGCCACTCAGCTTCTTCCTTCATAATCTTCTTTGGCGACGATTATCGCTTCGCATTACTTCAGCCAAACCACCACGATATTCTATCTGATCCTTTTTCACAATGTCTGAGCGTAAAGTCCTTCAGGTAAGTACCCGCGACTGTGGCAAGCATCTATTAAATCATCATAGGCTAACCGTTCAAAAAGAAATACTACCCTCCAGATTTCGATCCCAATGATATCAGTCGCCGCCGAGGGCCCAAGGCTGCTGGGCCGCGAATCCAAACCGTCCGACTCATGGCTCCTTTCTCCATGAAGTGCTTGAGCTGTGGTGAATACATCTACAAGGGGCGCAAATTCAATTCTCGCAAAGAGATCCGACCAGACGAAAAATATCTCGGCATTCAGATTCTTTTCTTCCACATAAAGTGCACAAGATGTAGCGCCGAAATTACTTTCCGTACGGATCCACGAAACACAGACTATGCGATGGTAAAAGGCGCCATGCGATCGTTTGAGCCGTGGAGAAATAGAGAATTGGCCGAGGAGTCGGTAGAGGAAAGGCTGGACAGACTGGAGCGAGAGGAGGCTGAGGCTGCCGGCGAGGAAGAGAAGAACGCGATGGAGGATCTTGAGGCAAAGAACGCCGATGCCAGGCGCGAAATGGCTGCGGCTGATGCGCTCGATGAAATAAGACAAAGAAACGCCAGGATACATCGATCTGAAAAGGAAGGGACGGACTTCGCGGACACCATCGTTCGTTCTGAAGATGAGGAGCGGGAGCGACAAGAGAGAGAGGACGATGAAATCGCCAAAAGGGCTTTTGCGGCAGCCAAACGGTTAGGCAACTCTACCCTTGATAGCATAGGCGAGGCGGAAGAGACGGCTGTTGAAAGCGCTGAACTTCCAACCTCGATCAATGGCGACAACACATCACAGAAGGCAGTATCGTCATTAGAAACGAGCACAGCAGAAACCTCGATGCCACCCCCGTCACAGCCGCCATCTTTTAAGAGAGTGGTGAAGAAAAAGAAAGATCATGCCGCGTTGCTCGGTATAAAGAAGAAGCCTTCTCTAGTATAAAGGCCAAGAGGGCTTTTCTGATGTGAAGGGGTGTTAAGGCGCTCATCGTGTGTTGGAAATATGGGTCATGGAAAACTTGTTAGCTACTACATAATGTTTGATTTACTTTACGACGATATGAATATAGGCGATACTAATACCGCCAAGAAGGAATTACACTCATTGCCTCTTAACTTGCACAACACTGTTTCGTAAACTAACCAACATGCACTGCCAAATTACTTTGATGCTGGATGGAAAAGAAACGAATTGTAAAATTTGGATAGAAAGTTTACCATTGAGATTGGAATCGAACTAATACCAACGTGTTTCGTTAGCTGCCGTTATCATGTACGGAGGCTTCATAGCCAGGCAGCTCTTCTTGCTCTTAAAAATATATATATACAATCATGTCAAGCCCCTCCAATATAAACCCCAACCTATTAGCCCTGTTATTATTCCTTCCCGGCGCCATGCGTGTATCGTGTAGTCGTAAAAAACAGAAATGGTATAAACAAAACGAGCGACAGAGAACAGTGAGTGGCTCAGGTCGGCTCGTCATCGGAATTGACGCAAATGTTACTTTTTTGCTATGGTAGTGGTAGAGTGAGTCGTGTTCGGTGATGAAGCTTGCTTGTACGCCATTCTTGATTGCTGCGGGTATATCTATGGTTTTGCCATGATGGCAAACCACGCACGCGCGAGGCGAGTCAAAAAGTCATGATCGCAAAAGAAAACAAAGCACCGCTAAGCAATTCCAAGTCGAGCATCTGTGAAGCTAGTTGTGGTGGCATGCATCTCGCTTCTTCCAAAGACACTCGCCGCAAAGATGGCAGGGCTAAATCGGGGGAGCGGTGCCGTTGGTCATGGAAGTGCCGCCGACTGAGGATCGGGATGAGGTGCTGGAACTTGAAGACGACAGGGCACCAAAAGCTTGCATCTGGCGTTTTGTGTGGTCGTGGATGAAGCGAGAGTAGCTAGAGATGCTCTGTGGCGGCGAAGGTGCGGGGAGGGAGACGGTGTAAGCGTCTTGTCTGGCGGGCATCATGAGGGGTGGTTTGCTGAAAAGAGTCTTTGGTTGTGTCGTGGTGAAGAAGTTGTAGAGATGATGAGATGCTTGATCTCGTAGCTCTGTCCAGTAAAGGGGGGTCGTTCGTTTGTTGGAGTGTTGATGTCGAACGACGTCAAGAGGAAGAGGCAAGAGAGAGAAGAGAAGATGGTTAAATGTCGACGATTATTATATAGTGCGTTGCTGGCCAAATGGCGTGTTGTGAAGAGTAGTGAGACAAGGCTGAGAGAATCACACGATGTCACTGTTTGCGGACTATAAGTGAGGAGCGAGGTTTGAGGTGCGGATCTCAGGGTCTTTTATAAATCCCAGGCCTAGAGTCAGGGCCCTCTAGCCAAGCTTTCCCTTCCCCCCTCACTTGAGCAGCCATGGCCATCCAACCACCACTGCGGCACATGCAAGCAAGCAAGCATAGCGCTGCTAGTCATCTAGGGGTCTAGAACTAGGGGACCAGGGCCTAGGGCGCGGAGGGGTGGTTGATCCTCGCCAGACCGTGACGCTCTCAGCTTTTTTTTTTCTTCCTCCTTGGTTCTCCAATTGTCTTCCAACGGCCGTACATGGCACGAAACACGCACATACACGGCGGGGGGGGGGGGGGGGGGGGGGGGGGGGGGGGGGGGGGGGGGGGGGGGGGGGGGGGGGGGGGGGGGGGGGGGG